>JAQFXM010000637.1:0-44744 GCA_034693345.1 Entomobrya multifasciata | reverse complement strand
CACACACATGTAATTGGGATAATGATTGGCTATAAATAATAAAGTATTAGTTCCCGGGAAATATTCCCGTTCCCAAAGAATATATTCCCCAACCCTAACTTCCCCCTTATTATCCGTGAATATATCGTTACTTGTATAAAAAATTGTAAGTAATACGCTTACTCGGCATGATCATCTCTTTCATCAGCATCACAGCAGAACAGTAGGACACACAAGTAAAAAGAGAAGAATGAAACCATCACTTACACAATAGAAAAGCAGAGCACACTTCCAACATTCATTTCTTATAAGTGGTGAATTCCACAGAGAGCAATAGTAACACTGAACATGATATGGCACATTCCAATATAAATAAGTTTTAAGCATGATATGAATACCAACAACTATTATGATTTCTTTCTATCTGTGGAATTTCCAAAAATAGCTAACTACCGTTAACAAAGCCCAGGCTCTCTTGAAGCATTTACAGCAGAAGCACAAGGCAATTTGTTCAACAATGGTCAAGATAATGATGGAAGAAGCCTGGAACATTCATGAAAATGAGAGAAAGCAATGATGTAAGACCTTTTCTACTTACTATAAATGAGCATTTACTTGGAAAGTCAGCCCAATTGTAATTCCAAGTCTAATACCTAATTTCTACGAAAAGAGATGACTTATCGAAATCACACCAACATTTTATTTGTACTATTTTGTACTCACATAACCATCGAGAGCGATACTGTTTTTAAAATAATCGTGATGTGATATCTAACAGATTTCTATTGTTATGAAAAGTAAAGGGAAACGTATTACGTAACTTCAGAATTTTGTATGTAGATATACCAACAGGAAAAGGAAGCACACAGAGGAAAACACATAGAGAGAGTAGCGTCACTTTCATACTTTTCATAATAATATCAAAAGAAAAGCTAAAGCATTGAAATGGAGATACATTCATAATCATAATATACCCTAACTCAATAGCTGCTGCTTTATGCAAACTAAGAAACACACGCACGGAGGTTTTCCCTTCTTCCCCTTCCTTTCTTCCTTCATATCATATCGTCTGGCATACAAAATTCTTCTGCCTCTTTTTCCCTGTCTCAACTCCACGTTTTTCCTTTTCTTCTATTCATTTAAACTACTTATACATATTATATTTTGTTGGCGGATAGCGGGTATATTGCTCTTTTTATTCAGGCCTCTCTTCTCTACTTCTCCTTTCACTTTGCATCCTCTTTTCTAAGAGCTTCTTCGTTTGCAGCTGCTATATTGCTCTCTTCAAACCCAATAACGACAAGAAGAAAAACAGATGATGATGATACCCTCTCCTTCACCGCATGTATATTATTATTACTTACTGTAGTTCATATTATTATTAATGTGTTGTATGAACAAAAAGGTACCATATCTATGCGGATAATATACCATATACGTCTTACGTAGAATAAAATAGATCTTCTTCACATCACATCTCCTTTACGTCTCGACTCTACTCAAAAAGCCACTTGAAACTCTCGGCGTTGACATTAAGAGCAAGGATTGTGTGCCTCTGTGAGTCACTCTTCTTGAAGGGTAGATTGGAAAACTACCATAAGATAGCAATGTATACTCCAAGTGAATGAATGGGCATCTTGTCTGCACTCTGGTTCAGTAGTCACCACCACACTGTGATGATTATGGGAATAGAGAAATGAAACTTTCGCGAAAAGCGTCACATTATAATATTCTTCCATTTGTATGAGCAATCTTCGCACTTGCTATACAATGCATATTAAACCCTGCGTTAACTGGCTTGGAATATTACAGAAAAGTGCTTACTACTTCCCTTTCCTTTCTTAATAAGTTCGTCACAAAAACAGATAGCCTTTCAAAGGCCAGCTGCTATGTACTCATCTTATCTTAACGGTAAGAAAAGAGTCAAACATTAACTCTTCTTTATTTTTGCTTTACGTTTTCTATGTGCTTTATAGAATGGACAGACATTCGAAAGGCAGAATGACTGACTAAAGCTTGTCATGCACGGTTGCCGTTGCCACACTGCCCCCACCCTATTTTAAAGAAGAACACCAACCATTCACAATGAAGGAACACGGATATCATTCTGAAAACCATATATATACCTAACATTAAAGTTAAGTACATGTAGCCATTAAAGATTTTATTTTCCTTCCATCAAGCGGCCACCTGCCTAAGTTTAATATTAAACCACGTAGGGCACGGCAAGATACGCCTATTCTTTCATTCAAACTATTCCATTCACAAGAGAAAACTTTTCACTTCTCACAAATGAGATAGTTTCTACTCAACGACCACATTGAAAAACACACAAAAGATATTTGGTTCTTCCATTTCTACTAGTTTAAAAATGAAAATGGTTTAATTCAACCATGAATTGACATCTCATCTCCAAGTTTTCTGGGGAAACTCAGCAAACTTAAAGAATTTTTTGCTAAGAATAAATTATGCAATAGAAAAAGTGGGCGAAAGAAAGAATAAATTACTATGAATCAGCACACAAAAATAAATTATGATGAAAAAGCCCAGTGAATGATTTGTCATTTGATTTGAATAAAACGCAGTTTCTTCTCTGATTTGATCTGTGAATGAATTTTGTGAGAATAATAAAATGTTGCCAAAAAATTTCTTTTGTTCTTTTTAAAAGCTTTTTTGTTTTTCTGACAAACGTCTTGCTTTTCCCACTTACCGTCATATGCACACGAAAAAACACAAAAAGAGAATGGCATTTTGTTTTCCATTCAGATCATGAGTTTTGTGAGGAAAAATAAAGGCCAAAATATTTCGAGTGTTTTCAGCCGTGTTTCGTTTCAATTTAGTTGATGACAACGTTACTACAAAAAGATGACAGGAAAAGAAACCCTGTATGTTTTGTAAAGCCAAAAGTGTTTCTCATATACATACACACAAATAATACTATAAATCATACATCAAAAGATTTTCTCTCAGTCAACTCATCACATCATCTTTTCAACATCAAAAATCAGTCTACTGTACGTCCTCAAAACTTTTCCATCTATCTGACAAGACTTGACACTACACAATATACAGACACACTTTTTTTCTGGTTTTCATAACACATTTAACTATATCATCACATATAATATACTGTACAACACAGCCAGTGCTCTATTCACTTCAAGTATATAATTCTCGTCAAAATGGTACACCACGAAATATGATGATACGTTTTAAGTACAAAACGACAAACGTACAGAAGTAACAGAGGCTTAACTGAGTGCCACTACTTTCCTCCCATCATCCATAACATCAACAACATCAAAGTCTTTTTAAACTTAAGCCACTACCAGTACGATATACATACACCACACACCGTCATTACGATTACGGGTAGCATCATGATACGACTATGATGACTTTGTAGAGAAAACATTCTAAAATTTCACTTCTTATGTGTTGTATGCTACCGCTACCGTGTTATTATTACAACACACAAAAAGAAGTTTCTCTTTCTCGTATAATATTTCTTCAATTTTGCCATCCAAGCATCAGCATCATCCGCATCCATCCATACCATTAACCAACCGCGAACTCAAAGGAAACCTTGGAATAACCCACCATGGTACGAAGAAAAACTTTTCCCTCTTTTCTTTTCATCATCATCCTTTTGAAATGCACACCACTACTGTGACATGCATATATGTATATTATATGTATAATATGTCCCTAGTTCCCACCACTCCATCTCATATTCACTATACTTTGTGTATATTTTGTAAGTATTAAACTTAAAAGAGAGACGTGATGTGATACGATGATGACTAGCGAGAAAGGAGATGAAATGAAATTGTAGATGAAACACTTTGCTTTGTTTGAGCAAATCAGTTAGAGAATAATATTATATAGACTCTCTTGACTAAAGTCAAGTCAGGAAAGAGACGAGCGTATGTAAAAAGAAAGATGGAAGGAGAAATTCTATCTTCTTATCATCATGTCACAATGGCATGCAATTCAAAGAAAATTGTGAACAGATAGTGTATTTATGTATTGTATGTCACAAGACAAGCAACATTAAGACAAGAAGTCAACGTTTTTGCTACACTTGGAAGAAATTAAAGAGTACAGCAAATCAACATTGTTTATCATTGTAACTGTGATGCATGAGCAAATAATGCCGCAAACCACTTCAGACTATTGTGGATTTTGACTAGGTGATTGGGTCGAAGGAAATAATTTATGATTCTGTGAAAAGAAATTCGCCAGTCTACTGATAGTAGTAGTGAGACATCTTAACAGTAGAGCATCTTACGTAAAATAGATACTAAGACAAAGTTACAACGTCAGCTTTACAGATGACAGAATAAATTTTATCTTGTCACTATCATTATTTCCATTAAAACGTAATTGTGATTATCCTTAATTGCGTCCACCACTGCTGTACAAAGCAATTAGCATATATCCTCTTTTGTGTCCGCTCTTTTGTTGTAACACACGAATACAAAAACAACAATAATGAAAGTTTTTTCTGAGAAAGGAAAGTTATTTGTTGATGCTGATATGCAAAAGGGAAAATGCAATTTTGTGAAGGTAGAGTAAGGGACAATACCTTGCTATAATTTAAGTAGACAGACAAATTGAATGGTGAAAATCCATTCACTTCTCAGCACGTCCGTACTAAAGCTAATAGCAATCACAATCAGAACCAACAGGAGAAGCCAGTTAAAAATACACAAGGAGACGTTGACGTTATTGCTGCCAATCTTTTGTAGTAGTAAAATAGGCAAAAACTAATTACAAACTCGTCCACTCTTTCCCTCTCTGTCTTTCCACTAATACGGCACTAACAAAGGACGCTGCCTATTCTGCATACATCCTAGACAGCGACAACAAAGAGTCGAGTCGTAAAAATGAAATCTGAGACTTGAAAAAAAGTATCTAACAGAGAGAAATAGAAACTGGAGGAAACAGAAGCTTTTTCTAGAGTTTTCATGCATACAAATTCAGTCTGTCAGACACATAACATAACCAGAATAAGAAAAGGACGTCACGACAAAAAGCTTGTTATATGCATATATTCATTCCACTTCATGGTTTCTGTTCACCCAACAACCCAAATGACTGAATGAGTCCAAATGTGTATGGTTGATGGTGTTAAGATGATAATCAAGAAAGGGCGTTAGGGCAGAATAGTTGCCTGCACAGAGTACATCGAGAAGGAGGGCTTGACTGTATGAGTTGAAGGGAAGACGGAAAAACCAAAGTGAAAAGAAATCTATATTCATCTCGTGTTCTCTTTCTGGTACCTCTTATTGCCTTCCCGCATTTATTACACCACCACTACTACTAACACTGCATCTTTCTCCTTAACATTCCTTTCCTTCTCTTTTCGCCGCTACCATCATCATCACTGTCGCCGTTTCCATTCTCATTTCGTAACTCACAGCTTGAATAGTTTTATTTTGCATATTCCAAACATGCTTGTATTTTGTGTGCATTGTTTGTTTTGGCTTTGCATTCTCATTCTCGTTTGTTGTTAAACAAAATTCCAGATAATATACACAAAATTTCTTATGAGAGAGAGAGAGACTTATTATGAATTTCATTTTCCACTCTTCGCATCTTTCCATGAACATCAACAAGAAGTTAAGTAATTTTCTCCTAACGGCACGACTACACACATGCATACGCACACAATAATGTATCATCTATTTAAGTACTCATAATATAAAATGCAAGTTTTACACGTAGAGAACACTCAACGACGCAAAGAAACGTTACCAGTTACCACTCAAGACCATTATCCTCTCCAACACTTTTATCATCTCTGGAAAAAACTTCAATAAGTACTCTCCCGGAAAATCGCTAACTGCCTGTTTAACTTTTTAAGACAAAAAATATTGCACTTCCCATATAAATAGATGGGAAAAGAGCTCACAATAATAACAATAAAATACAGCATCAGACAAGCGTGGTGAACTGCCGTTATCATTAAATGCCAAAAAACTTACAATATGTATGCAATCTACATACTTAATAACATCCTTAACAAAAAGGTAGTAATGTCATTAGTGTAGCCAACTTTACCGGTATGGAATTTGGTGGTTGTGAAAATAAACCCATCAAAAAAAATCATCAACAGAATGTATATATATACTGAGCAGTGTGTAAAGTGAATGGTGAAAGTGATGCCAAGTGTAAAACATTACACCAGGCGACATAGACTTTTTTTCTTAATTCATTAATTGCCAAAAAAAGAAAAGAGTATCGTCGTTTTCTTTCGTGCCATTAACCATAATAGGTATACCATACTATAACATTAATGGACAGTTAGCTACTTTATGGAAATGAATGCGATGTCTATCTGTCTGCACATTATCTAGACTTGAATTCCAAAACACGTTTGATGATACTCGAGAATCGAAAATTAACCTCGTAGATGGCTGACTACATTATCAAGTAATATTACAAGGAGAAAATCCATATTATATGGGTTCACGAAGTATTTAAAATTAATAACCAAGGATGTAAAACTGAATATTTTAGTGCAATACGGGAATCTCAATGCTTGATCGAAATTAAAAATGAAGTGAAGTGATATTGCTTGGCTATTTTTACACAACGCTGTATTTAGATTGAACTCAAAGAATCCAAAAATAATAAAATATGTATGCATACATGGTCGAACTGCAGTTGTGGCAAAGAATTAAAACCAGTTTCATATATTTTTGTGTTAAAGTAACACTTTTAATTATTCATATCCCTCCTGCATTTCATGCGCACATTTATAAATCGTTGTAAAAACTTTCCCCATTATTTTGCTCCTGACTTGACTGAAAGATATACTATTCTATTACTTTTTTGGTACAGAAATTCCCTTAAGGAACATCTGATATGATCTCGAAAGTATATACGCATTCAAAGTCAATTCTATTCTATTGCAATGCGTCCATTCTTTTTAACGATAGGAACTTTTGCTGAGGAGGGATAGAAGGAGAGAAAATTTCCGCAGTGTAACAAAAAAATGGAATGTACCTAAATGTAAAGCCAGCACAGGATCTAGCAGCATTCATTAATTCCAAATCGTGTGTGTACCTTTTATGGTATTATATTAACCATTACTTTGGTGGATTTTAGCTTTTTATAGCATCAGCAGTACCATAATAACAACAGAAGAAAAAATACTACAAAGGATAAGTAGCATGCATGGGGAAATCCGGTTCGACGGGGAAGAGCCCATCGGATTAATTCATTACCGTGCATTAAAACAGAATGCTTCCCAAAGATCCATTTAGCCAGAGAGAACAGAGGACCTCATATTACTAAAGCTTCCAACACAAACATACTTTTTCGTCTCCTCTGGTTTTACATTAACCGTCGTGCACTGCAGCATTAGCTTTAAAATAGCTTTTCAGTAGTCACATTTCCTCACATCTAACTTGCCTCGACGTACCGTGTTTTTTCTCCAGATTACAAACACAAACATAGCAAAACTTCAATAACGTAATCGAAGCCTGTATGTACAGAGAACGCAGTTTGTAGTAAATCTTCCAAAATGAAAGTAATTTTCTCAGCAGCATAGCAAAAGAAAAGCCATCTACACCCTTCTTTCTATTGATAGCGCTATTATCGTCATCAACATTAACATGAACTTACAAGAAAACCAACCCAACCTTCTTTACGATATATTATATGTATGTGCCTTCTTGTAGCCTTCTATACTTGCAAAGATTTTTAGTGATCTGATCGCAAAACATAAAAACAAACAACGATCAATACACACTGACAAGGAAAGGGTAGGAAGCAGTATCGGATTTAATTCAAAGCCCAGAAGTTTAAAGAGTGGAGGGAGTAAATAGATAACTGATGGGATTCCTCGTGTCACTCATATGTACTGAAAGGAAAACGAAAAAACGTAGAGATCTTGATGATCATGAAAAAAATCACGGTAAAAAGCAAACAACTCAGTGAGCAGTGAAAATTCACCACTACCACCATAAACCATAATAAAATTGAAGAACCTAAGGCAAACACCATTTTCTGGTTTGCTGGTCGAGTCGAATTGGTTGATCGTCGTGACTATGTACGTCACATGTGGGTCTTTTAAGTAACTTCACTGCTATGTTCACAGGTATGTTGCATCTGGAAGCAAATAGTACTCACTTTACTATTTATTTGTTCTGAGCTTATTTTGTCTGAAACGAAGATTGCGGAAAACAAGATGCTTTCCATTAAGTTCCAATCTTATTTTGAAGAGTCTACAAAATGAATCTACCCCCTTCGAAGACATGCAATGCAAAAGGATAACTTGTAATTCCAAAAGACGATATGGTAGTAAATACTGCAGTTTGAAGATTGCTGTGTAATAAATGAGTGTACTTCCATTTACCATCGTTCCTCTAAATTCAACCCAAGCAAAAAAACTCATAAAGAGTAACAGACCTTAAAAAAGAAATGAAAAAGGAAAAAGTGCCCCAAGGAAGGAAACGGATGCGGCTTCTTGAAGAGGGCACAACCAAACTAAGCTATGCTTTTTATAAGCATCCAATTTTTCTTTGTATTCATTTTACTCCTCCATTTAAGCTTTTACGTGTAAGGTTTTTCGGATGATGCCTGTCAAAAGATGTAGAATATTGAGACAGCGAGGGAACTCGAGAAGTAAAAAAATCTGGGGATTGAGATTGCACGGTGCATCCATATCCGTCGTCCAATAACTGAATACCTTTGCTGTTATAATGTACTTTCGGATGAAAAAGCTGAACATAAAATTCGAGAGAAGTGGTGAACATGAGAAACCCACGGACAGAGGCAAAAATTCACGAACATACAACAAACAAAAATCTTCGTTGTAGTGCTTTGCTTTTACAGTAGGTAGTTCACCCGACGTTTCCCAAGGACCAAAAAGATAATAATAGTCATCGTGTAGTAAATACATCTTGTGCATTTCTGTACTACATCCACTACTACAACTAGCATACAGCTAAAGTTATTTTTGTGGGGGTTGGGGGAGGCAAGAGGATTTTACAACAATCACTATTGCTATTATTTGCTTACATTTCTGCTACCGCTATTACCACCACCACTTGAACAATATGAGGACAGCGGATCATCATCTTCGCAGATCGATATATAAGGTTACTCAGTCGTGACAGTATTTTCTATAGTGGCTGCAATTCAAGATGCAAGACAGGGGAAAATGTTATATAGCCAGACGGAGAACAAGAAGAAGAGATGGATAGACCAGGATAAATGTGCATAGTTCAAGGAGAAACAGTATTATACATTTTTACCAACCATTCAACAAAAATAGAAAATCGTGTGGTGGAGTGAGGGATCTTCTCAAGGAAGAAAAGAGAGACAAGAGAGAAAGGAGCAAAAAGTTACAGGAATGACATTCGATTATCTAGCCATTTCTTGCTGCTCTTCTTTCTGATGCTGCTGATTCTTATTCCCACTTTTTCTTCGATTCTCCTTTTCCCTCTATTATGTTTCCTGTCTGTTGTCCGTATATATACATAAATACATATAAATGGAAGGAAATCGGCTTTTCCTCGTTTCCCCCTTTCCTTGTTTCTTTTTCTCATATCTTCTTTTAGACTGTTCAACTTTACTGCTGATTCTCAAGAAGGCAAGTCAAATCGAAATGTAGTAGCAAACCCATCAGAAAAGCCAGTAAAGAGTGAGGACTATCCACCACTACCAACTCAAGTCAACATTCAACTCTCCACAATCCTCATTCCCGCACACTACAACTACACAACCATTACACAAAATAAAATGCCTATTCCTTAACTTGTACTGTAGCTCCTCAGTTCAAAGCCAAAATTCGCTTGAAAGCTTTGAAACTATTAAAAAGAAATACGACGCTCAAAGCAATAGCAGGGGTACTCTGGCATATAATCTTGCTCTGGAATTTTGATGTCCACATAACACACGGATTCCCAACGTACTTATATGTGCCTACCTCGAAAGGAAAATGGCTTTGTTTAGCTAGCCCACTTGGGAAACGGAGGACAAGAGATTTCTATGGGACAAGAACGTAGAATCTGTAAAAATTCCAATACAAACGTGGTGTCATTCTTCTTGAAGACAATGCATAAAATGGGCAGCTACTACGTCCCCTGTTTCCATACCTGTTCCATGAAGCAAGACAAGTTATTTGAAAGCCTTGGGTGATCCCATACACCAACCTACGGTCATATATTATTTTGCAATAGCAACACTATAACACGGTAGCAGCTTAAGTTTACTAAAAAAAACTTTATACCTTCCTTTTAGAGTACAGAACATATAAATAACAAGATAACACAGAAAACCCTGTAGCCAGATATTATTTTATGCATGCATGCAACACAGCTTTTATATTTGCTACGAATCATGAAAACAATATCGCCCATTTTTTCATTTCCTTAAGTAGAAAAAACGTAAAGAAAAAGGTTCTCTTCCTATTCAAACAAAAATGCTAAGATATATGTATACTCTATCGTCTTTCTTATTTTACAAGCATAGTTTTTTATGTACTTACTGTTGCTTTGCATAAGAGAAGGAGGAAATGAAATGTTTAAATTGGATAAAAACTCCGCTATAATAGCAGATATACAAAACACTCACACACATTTTTACAATTTTTTTGGGGAGAAAGAAAAGAGTAGAAAAAGAGATAATACTTTTAACATGATTTTCTCCAATATCATCGTTTCTTTCCCAGAGGAATTCACCCATTTTCTACTGAAATGACATTTATTCATTCAGGTACTAGAAATAAAGGTAAAAGAAAGAATTTTCTTCTATCTATTTATCTCGCTCTCACTTTCTGTACTCGTCGTATCTTTATAACACTTTTCATTGCATCCCCAGTAAAGTAGGGGGAAAGCTTAGAAAAGAGAGAAAAAACAGTGATAGGAAAAGCCTGAACAACTTTCTTCCATTTTCACGTTTGTAAGTCCCATTTCTAAACGAAACTCTGAAAGGATTCTAAATCCCATTAAGTGACTACTACATAGACTCTTCTATCTGTACAAGACCAACTACCACTATAACGCATTCTTATTTTTGTTCCCCTTTTTCTTTCTAGTTTTTTTGTGCTCCTTTACTATTACTTTTAGCCATTCCCATGAGAGGCTATTAATTTCACTCCGGTATACACAAAGTTGTTGAGTGTGTATGTACATCATCGAGTTGACTATGCATGCACGTTTTCACTTCACGCACAATACAGGAAAAAATATTCTGTTCTTTTCCTGTCTTGAAATGCACGCTTATTTACCAGTGTACTCGCTACCGCTATAGTGTTTGTTACACAACACACGGATAATGGCTTACTTATGTCATTTGTGTAGTATGTGTAATACCAGGAAAAAGAAAAAAGGGCACTAACAAGCGCCGGCAATAAAAAATAACACAAAAACAAACATAAACACTAGCACCTTTTACAACATCATTGCAGTGAGGTCGAGCCACCCACCACCACTCAAGTAAGACCAGTCGCCAGTCCAATAGTTCTTGTCTAAATGACTGACTGGAACTGTATATGGTATGTATGTTCATTCATGTATACTAATGATGTGTCTGCAAAATGTATAATCTTAAGAATTTTTATATGCATTATATTAGTTCCAGATAACGTGCCTTTCTCACCTGCACACCTTGTTTACTACAACAGGTAGGTGAATGAAAAAAGTTGATATGCGATCAAAAGGAATAGTGTAACGAATGCAAGTGATAAAATCTAAGATGGATGATGCAGATATGTCTACTTGATACGCTATTCGCATAAATAAATAGTTTTTTCCTACATACTCCATTTTTCTTTCTGGAATGGAAAGCTATTGGAAAACATAATGCATAAAAATACATGTTTGTTGATATAAAAGTATATATACTTACCTTCGCAAAGTCGATTTTAAGTGTGCAACAACCCGAGTAGATATCTGCTCCGTGAAGACTCTCTTTGGCCCTTTTTGCTGCTTCAACGCTATCGAACGTGTTTATCAGTTAAGGAAAATATCGAAAATAGAAGGTTTGCCTAACATTGCAATTTTTTATTCGTATTTTTTATATTATACTTTGCTTGCTTCCTAGAACAAGTATTGTATTAAAGCATAGCTGATAGCAAAAAGCGTGTGGCATGTGGGAAGCTTGCATGTTAGACAACGAAACATATTTTGTTCAACTACCATAAAAAAAAACTCGCAACTTACAATCAGCAAAATAACATTTTCTCCCTGTCTACTCTCTGAAAAAAGCAAAGGGCATCGTGGAAGAAAAGAAACAAAATATAATACAACCTTTGACTTCAAGAACAAAATTACTAAAAGCAAAAGAATAAAGAAAAATGGATAAGCTCAGGGTGTATACTAGAACAAAGCACACATGCAATATTTTCTCTCCCCATCCAAGAAGAAAGCATCTCTGTATCTATACAACATTCACTCACGCAGCAGTACCAGACCACACCAGCAGTTTTTCCTTTCATTTAAAAACTTTCTCTAACTCACAAGTATCCCTGCAGCCGTGTATGAAGCAACAAAGTAATAATATGTATTTGGGAATCGAGAAAACCATCTGCAATAAGTACAAAATCGAGTTTTGTGAGTAGTAAATGAGTAGCTATCATGCTATGCTATTTTATGCCGTCGAAAAACCCGAATATGCCTTCGACGATAATGATGATCCTATCCTTGATCCTACTTATATGTATATTTTTGACTACATAAGTTTGATTTCTGAATCATCGGAAGATTTTAATCTATAAGAAGGAATTTTTGGAGGTTTTCTTATTTTCATTTCCTCTGCCGATCGCTAAAATTAAATTTTCCACAGGGCATAGAGGTTAGTTCAAAAAATTCAACTATTCTCCAGCAAACTCCTTCTCATCATCATTTCCTTATAAGTATAATATCTAAAAGCTCATGCTATAGTAAATCGGCCGTGTATGGACAATCTGATATATTTTTATTTTGGAGCAAGTCAGACTAAGCCGCACCCTAACTTTTTCTCACCGTCTTCCTCTCTCCTTCTTTCCTTCCACTTGAACTTATGACTTGTGCATGAAAACTCACATAAGAATGGAAAAGAAATGTGTGTAGGATTTTTATCTGATACCGCTGTATATATTCTGACGTAAACTACTGGTACTCTAAACTTGCGTGTATTTTTTGTAGCTTGTTCCTACTGATAAGAAACCGTCATAGCCAAGTAACTGTAATACTTTATTTGAATGATCATTCATTCGTAATTCTATCCAAGGGGTCTGCTTTGATACTATACTACTGCTACGTGTGTAATAATAATGATATACTGTCATATAAAAATGAGTTACACTTTTTCATACCATTTGGGATCTTGTAATACTTATAAGATATATGAATACACATATTTTTGGAATATAATAAGAAAAATGATGACCCGATTTGAATGAAAGAGGAAACGCATAAAAGAGGGTAAAAGCAGACATCAAAGAAATTATCCAAAGAGTATCCCCAAGTTATATGTGTACATGTGTGCAGCATGACTAGATTCCCATTGGCCCACCATCCATATACACATTTTTCTCCATCTACTTACACAAAAGCGCACATTCTACAAATATGTATGACGATCAAGGGAAGACGATGGTGTGGTACGAACAACGAAAAACTAAAATGAAAATTCCACTCACATTCTGTGTCTACAGCTTTCTTAGAAAAATATACAGAAACATACATGCTTTACACATTTAATAAAGGCATGTATTTTTTATACTTTACCTAAACCCACGTCCATTTTTATACAATGCACCATCGCAAATCCCTTTTGCGCTTTTCCTACTTTTGCTTGTTTGTTAACTTCTCTATTCACAAAACCAAGCATTTGCTGGTTTCTTCCTCGTGAGCAAAGTGGAAAGACTATTCTTTCGCTTTTAAGATTCCTCACAGTCCACTTTCATTTATATTTTGAGCAACAAAGCTAATAATAAAACATACCGCCGGCTTTATTAATAAGACAAAACTTCACTTTCCTTTTCCACCCTGGCCAATTCTTTTGTACGTTAATCTTAAGATGTATAAGGTGCATCAAACTGCTATAAAATATACACAATGTGTATTACACATACATATGTCCGTTGACTAAAAAAGCAACATCCTAGTACAAAAAATACACTCTGCCTTTTGGTGTTTCTTTAAATATTTTTGAATTTCTGAACACTAAAAAATCGCCTTTGCCTGAACAAATTTCAGCAACTCATTATTATTATTACATATTGCATAAACTCAACTATCGTTTCGATTTAATCCAGAGATACACTTCTTAATATTTTTTGCCATCGACCCTCAACATTTAGGCATCAGTACATATTAGTTACAAATTACAGTGCAGCACACATACATATTAGTTTTCAACAGAAACAAATACTCGATTTTTTCATCACAGGGAACGACAAGAAAAGAATTCATCCACCATGCCATTATGAGAAAATTACTGACATCTGTTTACTGACATAACTCTTCTGTGTCTTGAGAAGTATTCTGTCCCATCCAATTTCACTGAATGGAAAAAAATCGTAATTTAAGTCGAATTTAAAGAATGGGAACAACAAAAAATGAGGAAACGAATGGTAAAAATCACTACTGGGAAGCAACACAAACACAAAACAACAACTGCTAATAACTGTTTTGCAGTAGTGGATGAAGAAAGCTGATGAAAACTTTTCCCCTTTTTTATCATCGTCTCTTGATCTTTCAGCTTGGCTACAAATAAACGAACATACAAAAATAGAGACATTTTGAGTGAATGCAGAGGAAAGTTTTTTTCTTTTTGGTCTTTATTATTATTCTTCTTCTTACTTTCCTTCTTTTCCATACAAGAAGAAAACCAAATTACCTCAATTATTTTCAACTTTATGTAGGAAAAGAAATAACTCGTATTTGTATTCTGTCTGGAGAAAGAAGAATCGATTTTTTGCTGCTGAGAATGATGATGGCAAGACTTTTATTACTTTTTGCTGTTTGCCGTTGTAGCAATCCATCCGACTTGAACAACCAACATCCTTCAAAAGTTACACTCTAATGATGCAAAATAACAATGTAAAATCCATTATAAATGGTTTAGCGTTTAACATTGATTCATGTCTTTCCACCACGCATCTTTATGAATATAAAAACTTTTGGGTTGCTTTCACTTTACATTTGCGTGTTTTTGTTAATAAAGAAGTTTTCCTCTACAATTCATAATACCTACGTTTACAACCTAAACACTTGATGGTCAATTTACTTTAATGTATTAATTAGATTATTATACATTGTGTATTGTTAGTTGTGAGAAGTACACCCACCTTCAAGTCAACAGCAAAAAAACATTTCTAGCCCTAAAGTGTTTTCTCTTTTGTACAGCAAAAATAGCATAATAATAGGTAGATCAAACGTAGATCACATCGCATGACAAAACGTTGAACATAAATATAACAGTTCACTTTAAGTAAGGCAAGGTACTACCAGCATCGTAATGCCGACGCGACGTTGACTTGACGGGATAAATAGATCATTTTAATAAAAAACCGCAACCATGTAGCAAAACCATCTATTTAAAATGCATGCACAGCATAACAGGGGTGTCCCTATGTCCATTTGATCTAATTCTTTGGCTGTATTATGGTTTCACTTCGTTCCTGCTACTAGGCCTATATGATTCAGAGAACATTGGACGAACGTGTGAGAGTATACAATTTCCCCGTACAGCTTAAACCTAATCTAAATAAATGATGCTGAAAAAGAACATCAATCACTTCAACAGCCGTGAGTTATAACAGGGGCATTTATTAACTTGTAATGCTATAACACTAACGCCACACCACTAGATGAATACATTCTCCTTTTATATCGCTTGTACTATAAAGTTTTCACTTGACTACAATTCATCATAACCATACCTGAACATGGTTTGTGAATAAAACTCCAGATTAGTATTTTTGAAAATATACATACACACAGCATATAACCATACATGCATGAACACCCTTATACCTATCTAATTTCATTGGAAATGTAGCCAGAAAAATATTCATACTTCAAACAAGCTAACAATGTAATCTTTTCCTCTAACAGACTATAAGACCTCATTCTTTACCCAAATTCTCTCATGCAACTACCCACCAATAATTTATTTTACATTTTGGTAACTTCAACATCAAAGTATTGTGTTTTTTAATCCAACTCTGAACTTTTTGAATGACTGATGAGACAATGAATCTTCATGAAGAGGACACCTATCAGCTTTCTTTGTTTTACATGCATAAAAAGTTCCAAAAAATGTAATATAAAAATATAGACAAGGCATAGAATACAACAGCAAAACTTTTTTGGACACTGTCACACAATAATCAACCAGTGTTGTAGGTTGTTGTTATGAGTGTAACAAAATGAAGTAATAGAGACTAGTGGTAGTTCAGACTTGATTTGACACAGCTATCACGATGCTAAAAACTTACTCCCTTTTGCAAGTTTTTCTCTCAGGTTGTTTGTCTCCCTTTTCTCCGTGCAACTTCCCTGATAAGTTTACTATCAAGTAAGGTTATAATATTACCATAACTTTATTTATTCTTTCCCCTCTGATGCTGGTATACAAAAAATCCTATTATGTACATAAAAGAACACTATTATTATGAAGGTGTTACTGCTAACACTGATGTCTAGTTTTCCGTAAACTGACAGGGTTTTAACTTGACAAAAACAAAAAAGAAGAGTTCATACAAAACATTGAGACACAAGGAAGGTTGTTTACGAATAATACTACGTGCTACCATTCTATCAGATTGTATGTCGTGTCGGGAGTTGTTTCGTTCAAAATATACTTCTTATATACAGTCCGCCTATTCTAATAAGATTTTGTGCTCAAAACTTTTTTGTTTGTAACATGGATGTTTAAAACAATGAAGTTCTAAAATGCAATAAATTACCCAGAGAAAAAAAGATGTGAAACTACTGAAGTTGGACATCTATATATTATTCTCTTGCTACTTTCTCTTTTTTTCCTCCTGTCAGCTATTTATGGACAATAAAGTAATTTACTTTTGGTATTGTGAGCAACTCAGAATGCTGTGTAGTCACGTTCACGCTTGTTACCGTTAAAAGGAAATACGTTCTCTGTACAAAGCGGAATTCAATTTTGTATCTTTGAATCTTAAAATTATACAGCCATTTCAGTCTCTTACACAGGCATTCTTTTAGAGAAAAGCGTTAAATCACATATTTACCTTATTATCACACCACATCAAGCAAGCAAGCTCTGAGCAAAGCCTTATATTTAAAAAGCGATAAATCACTATTTTTAGTCATAAAAAACTCTCCACTTTTCGCAGTGGTAGAGACTTTGTATGAAATGGATATTCGACCATAGCTTGGACGCCATGCTTTTTGAACACCACGATCCGGAGTACTTGTCCATGTGGTGATGAGATGGTGTGTATCACATCCTGTGCAAGAGAAAAAAAATAAAATCCATATTAGATATAAAAATTTAGAAAAATGCGCAGACATACTACATTAATGTATATACTAAACTGACAAAGTCACATCATCATTATGCCAATGCCAAGTTTTACCATTTTTTGCCTAATGCCCTGATGACATATCATCATCTTCTGCAAGATACTAAACTCATCGTACTTTAAGCACATTTTGGTGCATATTACATATAACGAGAAAAGATTGTATAATAATATACCATCACATTATCTGCGATCATCACTACCAAAACCACAAGAACAACGTTTTTTATCAATATAGAATACAGATGCATCAACACTACTTAAGGCTATTGAGTCAGTCAGTCTCAGTCGCGTCGGAAGTACAGAGTTTAGCGGCACCCAACCACACAACTGACAACATAATATTATTAATACACAACATCATATATAGCAAACACACATAAACAGACCATCAATCACATTAACGACAAGTCTACTTAAAAAGCTATTCCTTCTCCACAAAAAAACCAAGTGATGGGCACTATTATTACTCCGGCATGACGCAACTCTGACTCTGATGAAGAATACTGTCTATGCATCCCCTTTTCCTTTGTCGTAATGTTTCACTGAGTGGATGTGTCTTGAGTATAGAATTTAATGTCTATAGAATTACTTCATACATACACATGGTTGATTCATGATGGTAAAATCTATTGTGCAACGCGTGCCATAGCATGGCGTTTCCCATCATCTTTCTTTTTCGTTTTTTTTTGTAATTTAACGTTCATTATTTGGTATAGATAGAAAACTGGATTTCGGGGTTATGAGTCAACTTGCTACGACAAAATTCCATCACACAAATGAATACTAAAATAACAGACTGAGCGACATTTTAAAATTACTGCCAAGATGAATAGTTGAACGCAACGCCTTGTTCGTCTAGAGTCGAAATATTTCAAACTCGCGTCTTATTATCATAATAACCTGTAAAAGAACACGTAGATTTTTGCGCTCATTTCCGGTTGGCAACTACGTTGTTCACATAATACATTCCACCGTCAAGATTTCAAACGTTGTTATTTATTATTTTTCTCGTTTCTCAGATTTTACATGGAACGTAACAAGCTATAAGTCTAAATCAGTAAATGACACTAAGGTTCAGTAGAAAAAATACCATTCATCATTCCTTTATATATATTTTTTTTGTATTCTGTTTACGAAATTGTGTAGGTAGGAAAGTAGGTACATAGATAAGTTACAATTCCAATTTTCTCGCTTCGCATTCACAGAGACATGTTCCCCGAGAAAATAATTGCTTTTGCATAACACAAAAGACATTGTATCCTCTACCTATCTCCTCGTGTCAAATTTAATTGTGAATAATTTGAATTCTAAATTAGGCTGTGGTGAAAGTTCAAAACTTATTAACTGAGTAAAGAATGACAAGAATACTTCAAGAATTGTGTATAAAAATTGGAATGCTCATTGTGGTATGGTTTTATTATGGCATATGGCATGGCATGGAAGTGACACTAATGAGAATTCAGTGTACATAATTATTATTTACTAGAAAAAAGTTTTGTTTTGTCTTCATTCAACAAAAAATAATGAAGTAGTACATACTAATAAATTATATATTTATATGTATTGCATACAAAATATGTAAAAAACAAAAGGTTTTTATGTTGTACTTACAGTGGTTATTGGGTACATGGGATTTAATATGGTGAACAATAGTATATGGTTCACTCGCTCCGACTCTTCCCTAGAACACAAAAAATGATAAAAAAGCAGAATTTTAGTGAAATTTTTTATTTTATTGTTATATGTATTGTATTACTTCTTCTAGCATAGAACAGAAGAAAATTAGTTTTTAGCTTCTAACATACTTTTTGTCGAAATATTTTTTAAAAAACTCTTGCGTAACGTTCATATTTACTTTTTTAATCACGCTACTACTACGATATTTATAAATTGAGTAGTATGAATGAATGAGTGTGTGAAATGTCTGTGTGTGATGGTGTACATTATATACATACGTATTAATATAATATTGAAGTAATCAAGGCGAAGTCAAAAGAACTTATATAAATATTTCATTACGATGGGCCAACTGAAGTTGGAACTTTGGAATTGGAACTACAACGAATTGTAATATGATGAAACGAAACGAGATCAAACTTGCATAATGATGATATTTTGAAAATAGCACCATATTACTTTTTATCTGGTCATTTTTTCATGAATATATAAAGAGAACCAATATTAAAGGTATACAAAGTGGTGTTGTATTTCTCGCCACCACATACCACCCAGCATCTATATTTTTATATAAATAGACCAGCGGTTGGCATTTGGAATCAGAAACGCGAAATAATTTTCTATCGAGAAGAGGAGAGCTGAAGTTTTCCATTTCGCTGCCTTTTATGTTCTTGGTGAAAATGGAACAAGAGACTTTAAGAAAGGTCCTACGAACATTAATTATTCATACAGAACAAGGCTTATGGTGAGATCTAAGACAACTGCCGCCACATTTCACCATTTTCTCCCTTGGGGGCGTACCTTCAATTCAGAAAGAAGAAAGACATCCATCCATGTATCCAGAAACATGAATTGAGAATACAAATGCCCAAAAGATAATTAAGAGCACGTACACATAATGGTCGTAAAAGAAATATCAGAAAAGCTAGAGATTATATTAAAGCCTGAATAGGTTTTCATATCTCACATTACCCCATGTTATGTACATAATATACACGTATGACAATTTCGGCTGTGAACAGTCCTTCTTCTGGACTTTACTTGTCAATAAAGCAGAAGTAATCTAGGATAGTGAGAGTTAAAATCACTGGACTTCTATAGTAAACCCACTACACACATGTCTCTCCCGTGGCGGCAGTGTAAGAGAAAGAGAACAAAAAACGCTTGATGGGTCTCGTGGCATTTGCGGTTCTGAGAGAAGAGTGGTCGGTCAGGAAGAAAAATTGTTTTGAAGGCTGTGCGAACAGCTTTGAATTCAAAATTACATATGTTTCTACCACAAGGTGGCTCGTCGCATAAAGTCATACTATCAAGCTTATGTGTCCTCCATTCACTGACACATGCTTGCTTACACCAATTTCCTGACCATTCAAATGCTATAATATACTATGCCTAGTATACTTAACGATAATGTTCTAGACTTTGAAAAGAAAGTACAGCATAGACCCTCAGCAATGGCTCATATGTGTATTCAACTAGAATATTTATGCCTGTACCCTTGCTCTTGGCATATCCCCCGCTGATGGTACAATAGATTGGTGGAAAAAAGTAACAAAAGCAAAACTATCTCGATGTATGTGTGGTATAAGTCAAAAGAGTCAAGGATCATTTTCTTCATCTTCACAAGAACAAGTGGACATGGACAGCAATTGAGTTCCTCCTTAAATAATGGCGACAGTGACTTGTCTTCTCTGTGCAATAAGTTCGATGAAATGAGCCACTGAAAAAAGAATCTGACATACACAAGCCAATTCTTCGTTTTCTGTTTCTAAAGAATGAAATACGCTAGTCTGTCCTTAAGATAACTTACTACAAAAACAGAACGCAGTGCTTGAAGAAATTGTTTGCATTTGTACGTTTTTTTTTCTTTTCAGGATTGTCCTCATGTGTTGGTAGAAAACAGCCATAAGTCTATTGGGAGCCTTTTCAGCTTCTCCCTCTTTACCATTCTAGTACAAATAAATTGCATTTATTTATTGACCATCCAAACACTACAACAGGCCCTCAAGGCAGACTCTACACGATTTCCCAGTTGACTTTAGTGGCTAGATTTCCCAGAAATTCTACATCTACACATTTTTTCGTCAATGCAATCGCTACTGCACTGCTGTACTGGATATTAGAAGAAAACGATGTAATTTTGAAAAGAGCAACCAAGACACATTAATTTAGCACAGTGAATAGACCATCTCTCTTAACAAGACCTGCTGATGAATGAACAAAGTCTAGAATATCCCGTAAACAAAAGTCCCGTCATTAACTAACCAAGCCATATAATAAGGCATTTTTCCTTACGGGTGTTTGCTGTTTAGAGAGCATCAAGTAGAATACATAAGCTCCGACCTTTCAAAAAGTGAAAAGGTTAAAGACTTCATTCCTTCATATTTATAACCTTTTATGATTTCACAGCCAGTCATCCATATAATTAAATAGATTTCTTGACTCAAGCCGTTTATAAACATTAGAGTTCTTACAATTACTTAAACTGAATCCAAAAATAAAAGTACAACGCAGCCATTTGTCAGTTTGTTCGAAAATAAAACTAAAGCATTTTTTTCTTTCTCTCTGGGAAAACCTTGATGTCTAACAAAAAAGAAAGGAACAAGTCTTTAATTTTCTGTTTGCTGTGTGAAACAGGAAGTCAACAATTGCGATGAAATTTCTCCCTTTTAAAGTCCTTTTATATTTAGTGCTCCAGCTATTCAACTTGGCAATTTTCAGAGAGTTGGAGAACTAGAATGTGGTAAAGAGACTTTTTGGCTAAAACACATAAAGTAAAATGTTTCTTCTTCTGCATAATAAAACTAAAGGCAATATCCTAGAGGCTCTCCGCTTTGTCGTCGGCGACATCATTATAGCACTACTACATCGCTCAGTGTGTAAAAGTGTTCGAGAGATCTCTTGCTTTTTATACAGCGCATTCTTTCATTCTCACAAAACTCTTCTTTGTATCATACACCCTACACTAAAAAATCGTACATATTCCTCTACAGATGAATACCTCTACCCTTTAACATTTACATACTTGCATTAGCATAATTAAATTTTATGTTTTCGGATGTAATTAAAACTGTTCCTATTCAGAAACACCACAGCACCGTGTTCCATTCTATTCCCATGTCTTTTTATCTTTAAGTTTCCTAGCTGTAAAATATAAAATATACCTACACATAAAACGAAATGTTTACACAAAGAAAGAATAGGGATGTTGATTGCCTTTAGAGGTTTTTACAACCTAAAACGAGGGGAAGAAAGAGAAAGAAAAGAAATACAAAATTCCTGGGAGTTTTTATTTCCCATCTCCACTTGCAGCATAACATGAAAAATGTGCAGATAAGCATGAATATTTAAAACAAGTTTCACCATTACTCCAGAACCATTGCTGTAGTTGATGAATCTGTTGAGAGCAGTTCTAGAAAGATGCGTACCCAGTAAATTGTCCATGTGCGGACGTAAGCATAACCGAGGCTTCTTCACATTCAGATGCCTTGGCGAATTTTGTAACACTAAAAGCAGACTAGACAGAAAGCAATACTGCAGCTCTCATAATTTCCAGAGATCGGTCCTGTTTGTTTTGAGAATACGTTTGAGAGAATTTTGGTGGTGAGTGGTGACTAGTAACAGGTCTCTTGTACGCTGTACTACTTCACCGTCCTATTAAACAGTGGATATTATAAACAAGGGAATTTGCTGAGTGAGAGAAATAATGGACAAAATAGTATTTTCCAGCATCGAATGAGCAGCCCCAAGTATACAAAAAGCATTTTCAAATGACTTGACTTGCATATATTGTATACCTCATTTCAGCAGAGATTTAATGCTGCTTTTTGGTTAGGAAAATGAGAAACATGTTCCTGACTTGACGACCGCACGTAGAACCCCATACCATCCAAAAAAGACCTTCCTACTGCGACAAATTGTAACAAGCACAAGCAAAGTAAAAAAAACCGCGTACTGACTGCGACTGGAAGCCTGGTATGAATAGTAATGGCCACTTAGGCTTTCTTTTTATAGCATAGAGTTCGTTTCGTCGTTTTGAATATGCCAGAAGGCTTCCTGCCCTGCATACACATGAACGACACAAAAGAAAGATGCTTTCTCTTTCGCTACCGTCCAGTCAACTAACCAAAAACCGCTATATTAAACGCTGTAAAAGCTGGGCACACATACTTCACCGCAACAAAAGCAGTTTCTGCACACTACCACACTACAAGAACGTTCTTATAAAGTATGCACACAGCTTATTACATAAATATGCAGTATCGAAACATGAACCTGACCCATTGCAAGCCATGAGAAACTTCCCTTTTCCAGCTCTCCATCATTGTCTGTTTTACGTTAAATCTTTTACCACAGTCAATAAGGCAGTTTAGGATACAAAACGTTGAAAGTATGAAAAAAATCTGGAAGCATGTATGTACATGATTGTGATTGTATGCATTCATGGATGAATAAACACAGTTTGACTAGCACATCTTGTTTGAGAGCGAGAGAGATTTTCTGCTGTCGTTTGATGTGATAAACTAGCAAGTAAAATGTGCATTTCCACATCTACAACTGTATATTCTCGTATTATGCTGACTGTGAGTTTGACTGAGAAAAACGAGGCATTAGGAGGAAATTCAAATAAAAGATTCGTCTCCAAACCTAACCCCTATCCATACTCCATACAAGCGTACAAATAGGGACGACGAAAAATACAAGAAAAACAGACGCAAAAACGGAGTCAAACACAACTGCCAAATGAGAACGAGAAGGAAAACCCCTTCCATCTCTTTGCTCTCTTTGATTATATTTTTTTACCATATCTATATAACAAATATGAATTCCTCTCACTTCAACTCGTTATATATAAATTTACTCTTTTATACTATCTCTCTGCTATGGTGGGTTGGAAAAACGTACGTGTCATTCATTCAACCCAATTACGGGTGGGTTTGAGCAGTGAGCACTCGACTCGACTAACTATACTGACTGGCAACTGGCTGCTGCTGCCGTCTGCAGAATCGCAAGACGTGTAATAAGACCATTTGAAATGACATCCGAAAATCTACTACCGTTCACTGCGTAATTCACCACGAGCTACATTGTTTCCACCGCCGTGAAACGAGCAAAAGCAAGTATGTAAAAAAATATAACTTTCCACTCTTTCATCTCCTCGGGGGTGTACGAAGGCCATAGTCGTTTTTATACTTTTAGTAGCAATAGTGGTGACGATAGTGTAGTAGCTGAAGCAATTGCTTTCTCCCTATCTCACACTATCAATTTCTGATATCCCAAACCAAACAAGTTTTTAGCTCGCTTCGCTTCTAAACTCGTTGTTGGTGTCAATAACAGCCTAGTCAAAGACGTATGAGACTAATTCACGGATTTATAAGTGTCTATCAGAAACATCGATTTGGTTTTGTTCGTATCGTATAACATAAGAACAAGATACAAGAAACAGTGGTAAAAAATAAAGTCGGATGCAGTGACTAGTTTATGGCGATTTTACTAATAATTCAAAATATCAATCTAAAAGTTAGAGAGCGAACAGTGAACATCATTGTAGCTAGCTTTTCATGAAAAACCCCGACTGGTAACTTCCAAAGAATTACGAACTCGAGTGAACTTACCATTATTATTATTACTTTCGCTGCTCTGACCTCATCCAGATACATATCAAAATTAGACATTAGACACGAGCCTTCAATATTTACGAAGGAGGAAAGTCTTATGCTCATTATATTTTTCTCCTGGAACATACCCAAAAGCAGTACAGCAGTTATGATAAAAGCAAAGCTACTTTCTTCCAATAGCTAGTTAGCTATATTTATGTTTTATTTATATATATCGACAACCAATATTATAAGTCCTGTGTATATACATATTTGTTTGCACTTTGGCAAACCATGTACCGTATCGTGCTTCTCCCTCGTTTTTCATGCGAAGAAGGAAAAGGTGTTTGTCGAACATTTCTTCATCCTCCACCACCATTACTCCACTGAAACATGACAAAGTGATACAAAGTAACCAAAACCACATTGTTCATATACAAGAAATATATACTAAATTATACCTATACATACATATATGTACATATGTATGTATATATGACTATTTGCACAAACTAATACATCTTCTCGGTCTACATTCTACATGTAATATCAGTCAGTATCTAGATCATCATCAGAATCATAATACTATAAAAGTATGTAACAGTCAACCGCTTTTAACAGAACTTCCACCTCATTCCAACTTGGATGATGTTGGAACATTGCATTGATCACCTAGAAAAAAAGTGACAGAAAACTTTCCTTTTTCCTACACACTGTGAGTAAAACCCGTTGGTACACCAAAGCCACAGTACATTTATCCATCCATCCCCTTCTTTCGCTTTTCCTCAATACAATACTCAAAATTGCTATTACCACAACACTACTCGATACCGTTATATACTTTCTCTGAACCCTATACCACATCCTACGCATCTAGTTCACTTTTCTCCATTCTTCGCTGATGTAATCAGCTCGAGGAGAAAATTTAATTTGCGACCTCAGAGGTTTACAAATTGCCTGTCGAGAAACGTGCCACAATAAAATGAGTGTCTGGGTTGCCGGAGAAGAGAAAGAACCAAGTCAAGTCAACCAATAGAAAATACTGCATATGTACTATGTACTGATCGCACGAGAAAATGGGAATATGTACATCTACCCACCATCAAACATTGGGAAAAAGAGTGAAAAGAGCGCATTTTGCTCTGTCTCACTTCATCGTTTTCAAACTCCAATGAACTCGCATAGTTCACCGTTCATGCCGCAATGTAGTTACTTATAGTAATATTTAGTGTGCACACATATGCACGTAATATACATGCATATGTGAGATTTTTTGCTAGATACACTATTTAGCGTCGATGCAGCATACATGCATCATTGAATTTTAAACTATGTATCCGCATCCAAAAACTAGAAATATCCATCTATCAGCACAACTTTTACTGTCGAGTTTTTTGGCTGATTTAGTTCCAACAAAGCGGTAAAAAGTGTGCTCCTAATAGCTATGTTCGTTTTCGTATAGTATAAAGTCTACGTCAATTGCAATACTTTATACTCTCTAATATACCACCAAGATGTGATACGACTCGACCAACACTCATCGCTTTTCCTTTCCACCTCTTCCAACTTTTCATTTTCTTTCGACTACTACGACGACTGACAAACTCTCCATTCACATGTGAGAATGTATCTAACTTTTTTCCTGCCGTGCCGCTTTTGACAGGAAAAAGGTAGATAGGATTTTATACGACCAGTGAAACATAAAACATCCAGTATAATATCGTATCTTAAGAAATGCTACAAAATACTGACTGCACAGAGAGAAAATACAGAGAGAAGTGTAACTACAAATGAAGTTTTGCTGCACACTCATTACTTCATCCTCGTGGTATGGTGCGAGTTGATGGTGGTGATACTACCCCGTTAACTTAACACCATGTCAATGTCGTACTACCACCCTCACTGAACAGCTAATAAACACTCACAAAAAATGTAGATAGTGAAAACAGTAGCAGGAGACAAGGTGAGAGTAACGATATCGGTGTTTGCTACTAGATGGAAGTGAGTAGATAGGGGGGATATGAAATCGTAAATGTAATTTTGTGACAGACATACAAACTCCTAAGTAACAGCAAGGGTGGTAGTTGTACCGCGGTAGCCAACTACTTTCACTCATTCTTTCGCAATACTTTTTCACTACCACGCACTCATCCACCACAACGTATCACTGCCTGCTTTTACATATCTTTGACTATCGTGATGAAATTTTCCATGCCACTTCTTTCACTCAAAATGTTTACCACGGTTATTTTCTTATTTTTGTTATAAAAGGGACTGTTAACATTAACAGTTAACGGTAACAACTGTTAGATCTAGACAAGGCATAAGCGAATGCATAAAATGTTCAATGTATTATACACTTTTTGTAAAAAAAATACAAGGTTTCATTCCCATCTCTTCTAAAGTTACAACCGCGCTTCTTTTATTGCAGGCATTACTGCCACTGCTGTTGTAATTTGAAAATTAATTAAGCCCCCAAGGCTTAGCCACATCACCGACTCGTTTAATAACATTCCATTTCACTGACGCCGCGTCAGAACGCTGTGCTGTGAAATTTTCATGATGTGTCGAGTGAAAATGATTATTATAGGCAACATGATTGTGCGTAGTGTAAAGAGTAGTGGATGGATATAGTACTTTCTTTTTTATGAGTTTTACTACGTGTAAGCAGTGATCATGCATTTGATACAATTTTCGATAAAATATACAGGATTAAATGAAGCCGCAAATCATTCTTTCAAAACTTTCTCGTGGAAATAGGCAGCAGCACGTAAAACCACACGACCAAGATAATATCTAAAGCAATTAGAGCGCTACCACCGATGTAGTTAATTCACTCAAGGGAATATTCTTGATTTGTAAAAGTTCTATTGTCTGTCTCATTATACAAATTTAATGAATTCTACACTGGATTGGTAGGGATGGTACGTAGATAAACCCCACCACACACAGTAGTTTCACACAATCACTATATTACACTAATGTTTTTGGTTACAGAAAGTTACCAAATATTCCATTATTATCAGTTTCGCACGTCAGAAATATGATTTAAGTCAAAAGTAATTTTTTTGTTGGAAATGCTTCATGAATAAAATATAAAAAAGTTAACGGTTCTATTATGTAAAGTATACAGTATTCATTACCTTTTTCGTCTTCCTCCTCCATCCTCATTGTCAATATTATTCCAGCTTTGTTGCGATTGTGGTTGGGATGAATGGTTCTGTAAA
The DNA here is from genome assembly GCA_034693345.1 of Entomobrya multifasciata. Taxonomy (NCBI): domain Eukaryota; kingdom Metazoa; phylum Arthropoda; class Collembola; order Entomobryomorpha; family Entomobryidae; genus Entomobrya; species Entomobrya multifasciata. Next base: position 16,758 of record JAQFXM010000637.1, on the reverse strand, counting down.
GAAAAATTAGTCTTGTGTCAATAACCAATTATCTGATAAAAATCAGGACTGCACGCAAACCAGAGGAAATAAATCATTTGTCAGTAGAGGTTGCTTTATCAATACACGAAAATTCTAAAAGCATCATTTCTACAACAAAAGTATTACATAAAAATATTGGGTGTTTTAATATAGACAGCCCAGAGGGAGTGAAGCATAAAATATTTTACAAAGCTACAACTACAATGCAAAGATACACATGCTTTATTTTATACAAAAGCCCAAAAATTATTGTTTTACATGCTGATTTACTTTTAAGCGACTAATTACTAACTGAAATGAAATACGATTCAAACGTGAAAAATTCTTTGTCAAAATCATAGAATATTCAATTGAAACAATAATGTAAAGGATGGCGTGTTATGACTATCATTTTCAACAGTCAACTGTCAAGTGCAATATCATTTTTCAATGAGTCCTTATCTTTTTACATGTCATGTCATTTCATAAGTTTAATAATTACTTATTGCACAACACATCCCACAGTGATAACTAGACATCTTACCTCATAGTTACCACCCCCAGTAAGCAAATATCTGTTCCCCCCTGATTGCACGTTCGGCTGAAAATATCGATTGTTATTAACACCAAAACTGCTACCAGCAAACAATCTGCTTCTTTTATTTGGCCCATTGTCAAACAACGACTTTCTTTTTTGATAACTGCCAAGTAATGACGGTGTGGTTGGTTCCTGAGGGGCTTCCATATTTTCTGGAATAGGTTCCTGATTAACTTTGGATTCGGTATCAAAGCGGTGATCTGTGTCTGCGTGCCTGTCTTTACTATCTGGAGTCGTCAACTGGATAAGGGAAACAACGTCATTTCGTTAGTTAATTAGTCAACTAATTACATTTTTGTTCCTTACTGATTTGATTTCTTTACAGGCTTCTTTAACTCTGTCAGAAAATATCAAATGTATTTCATGCTGTAATGAGCCAAGTCATGCTTACATGTGGTGAGAATGAGAACAACAAACTCTAGATGAGGATAAGAGCACAGCGCACAAATACATTTTTTCATATGCAGGTTAGCAGGTTCTATATTCTAACATGATTTATAAAAATGCGATAGTAAATGATTATTATGTATTATATGTATATGCTACTGCCTGATTGTCATTTTAGTTCGTTATAATGTTTTACGGATATGGATTTAGAAGTACGGCTTTGTCATGTTGGCGTTGGCTAATAACCAGCGGATATTGACGCAGTTAATCAATCTGACTCAAGTCCTATAAAACGAGTTCGAAGTTGATTTGAAGTAACTTGGGCCTTTAATTGAATTTGCAAATAAAACAAAGTTAATACGTTTTCATAAAATAATCTTAATACGATTTTGTTGTAAAAGTTACATTTTTGGTACAATTTATTAGGGTTTCCGGTTTCTTGTACGGACATTTACTCACAATCAGTGAGAAAGAAATTAGAACCATGAAATTCGCAAAATATAGTGTATATTTGGCATAAACTGTTGTAATGGCATAAAGAGGTTGTAAATATTTCGTAAATGTAGGACATGAATTTTTTTAAGGTTAGAGGCTGGGGAGGGAACTTCCTTTTAGGAGCACAGTCTATTGAGACTACCCCGAAAAGAGGGGTGTCTTGCGGACGAATTTATAAACATACCTGCATAAATAATATGCATGATTTAATTTCACGAAATAACCGGTGATGAATCTGTACTGCACCGTTTAAAAGCGCATTGACTACTGACTTTACATCAAACTAAACTCATGACATGTCAACACAATAGTAAAAGTTTAGTTACAACAACGGTACTTCAACTTTTACTCAAGATTATACATATTTCTAATATGGAAGTGTTGATGTGGGTTCCCTACTTAATATTATTAAATGAGTTTGCTACGCGAAACACTGCAATCCAAAACTTAATGTCTGACAATAAATGCCAACAACGTGCACTTAAAAGATGACATTTCTGACTTCATTCTTTCTTTGTTTTTGTCTTGAACACGGAACGAATCCAGCCCACGTCTATTGTTTTTCTGTCATGCAAACATCCAATTACACATATTTGGATGTTGTTTAAAACCTTACATAATGCGCCACTAAAAAGTCAACATATCGATGATGCATTGCTTTAGCCTACCTACCTTACATGTTACCTTTACTAAAAAGACCGACAAGATTCATATCAAGATTTGAATTTACTACTTATACGATAACAATCATTACATCAAAATCTCCACAAAAACGCCTAGCTAATGTTACAAAACGCATCCTGCTTCCTTTCCTTCATCATCACATCAGATATGTATATCAACGAGGTATTGGACATTAGTTGACATTGTAATGCCAACAAGAAAGGAGCATGTAGGGTTTTTTGTCGCTTCTACAGCGGAAATTGTACGATAAAAGCTTAACCTATCCACAATCAGTTTGTTGCCAGAAGCCATTATTATACCACGTTGCTGCAATGCCTCTCATGTAATGTCAGTAGTCAGCATACTTTTTCCTCCACAAAATTGCATGTAGTGGCTATGAGGTATTTTGTGAATGTGAGTTATTTTATGATTGACATAAAAGTAATCATAAACGAAACATAAAACCTAAACTAAAATCTACCTGCCTGCCTACTGCTTTTACACATTTCCAAGTTCAACTCACTCATGTAGTCTTCTTGAAAGACATTAATTACACGGTAACAAGAAACCTTGAAGTCGAAGATTACTAATAAATGAGTGACATCATCAAGCTGAAAAAACCAAGACGCTGATGTTAACTCGACTTGGTACGATGATGAAATGGGATAATGATTACTCGGTCGCATCAACTACACGTGTGCACGTAACTACCACAGCAGCATCATTTTATGTTTCAAAAACAATAAAATACATTGTTGTCGTTGTTGGCGTTTCTATCTTCTATCGCACCGTTCATCCTATTCAATCCTCCTCCCTTTAAGGCATATGATTTATTTGGCGTCTCGTCACACGAAAAGAAGTGCCCACCTACACTTATAATTTACAATGTTTAAGAGATTTTTTCACCTACAACGTATTTGCTATACTAGCCAGCGATAGTAAATCCAGCAAAATTTTCAATTATGTTCGTTTATAACAAACTGTCATTGGCTAACATAAATTTTCTAAGCTAAATTGAAATACTGAAATTATATACGAGTTCTTATCAGGTGACCTTTTTCTGAACTTCTTTTTATATATCTCAAAGCTAGCTGACACCCATATACCATGTTCAGTACACATGTACCACAAAGTGTTCATTACAAGCGCTGCAACTGACTTCGTAATATGTAATAGTAAAGTCATAATTGCTCATTGTCAGAACGAACTCGGAACATAACATAAAATTATCCCTAGTTTGGCCAATTAACGAAGCCATTACAACACAAAATACATACGAATTTTATGGCGTATGTTATGCAGTCGTTTGGTAATTTCCCATCCCAGCATAGCGTTACAAAACAGGAGGCTAGTACCTCCAAATGAAACCCAAATCTGTACAGTTTGATCATAATCATAATCATGCACCATAAATTCAATAGTGTGTAAAATTCGCATTTGAAAGTTTTTTTTTGCGATTATATAAAGACAAATCCTGTCGTGTCCTTTACCTCCACCTAGATACACACGACTATACAAAAAAGGTATATTAACAACAATGCTGAGATTAGAAATGGCGGCTCAACCTCACTTTGCAGAAGAACTCTGCTCTACGTTGTTGAAAGAGGCACACTAAGAAAAATTGCAATGTTGACTTAAAATTCGATAGTTCCCCGTGCTTTTTGCTCATCTTTTTTCTCTTAAAAACATTAAGAAACATTGTGATGATTGTGCATCATTTCGTACATAAAAGTGATTACTTCTGTCATCCAAATATGGACTAGAGTGATGGTGATGATCAGGTTGGTGCCGAACTAGCCAAACCCCAACTTGACTTTTTTATTTCAAAGTGATGGTTAAACCCCCTTACCATAAAACTTGATGCATGAATGATATGTAAGCTCAGTTCGCAATTCCAAACTTGGTAAGGTCAATAGTTTGAAAATTTGAAATTTAGCATGTAATTTTGGGTGAAACCTCTTTATCAGAAACTCATTTATTAGCAAAAGTGACTCAATCCCTAAACTTTTCTGGCAAAGTCACACTGAGGCAGAGCAAGTAAAACGTGCACAATTTGCTGGTATTTCATTTCAAAAACAAAAACGCACCAAAATAATATGAAAATGAAGAGTACATCATCATCAGTTGAATGCAATGTCACACAAAACTTGACATATTTACTTTCTTATTTGGATTGTCATCGTCAACCGTGTACTTTCCTTTCTTAACTATGTATTTAACTCTACAATTGTTCGCGTAATGATAATGGCAGAAAGAATGCGAAAACTCTGCTGAAAATATCCAAATTTCCTTTACGTTAATAAATTAAGAGTAACAGTAACATTTTTCCTCTGAATGAGCAAATTTCATTTTAAACGTGTAAACGTTATGGGTATGCAACTAAAATTTATCTGATTACATGGTACATTTATGCCAAACCACTGCTCTCTTCTTGATTGTAGTAGCGGATAAATAAAACTTTGTGAAGTGATATATTATGATGGATCATCAAGTTTTCATATTGCAATTTTTTCATGATTTGCTTTGCACGTGAATTGTTTCTTTTTAAAAAATTCAAAAATTACACATTAACGGGTTTAATTTTGAAAAATAAAATATTTTCTTATTTCCTTTTTAACTCCAATAATGCCTGCATGCCTATAGGCATAGATGCATATGTAGACAAGCTTAACTATTCAGGCCTGTACCATATATGTATACATATTTAATTTAAAGATCACCCGAAATTTAAAATGTCATGTCATAAAAATGGCATCACTTATCAAGTATCAGCGTCATTGTGTTAAAACATGTTGTTGTAAGTTTATAGCTATACTTTCCTCTCCGTACTAATATGAGTTTTGAATAGTTTAATATTACATTCTGATGAAACAAATAACAACCCTTCTGCTGTTTTCATCGATCTATGAATAAATTATACTATCAAGTGTCCAAACAAAGAAATTTTGACACATCGAAAAATGATATTGAGAATGTTTTCAGCAAAAAATGCAAACAGTAGTAGCTGTTTTGCAGCATTGCTATCTTAAGTATGCAAAAGCCATCATTTAAGTGTTTCTATATATTTCAATCTTTTTCAGTTGAGCATGGAAAGCGAGGTTGTACTTTGAAAGAAAAAGATCAGATCAGATTATGTATAAACTCGTCAACAGTGTTCAAATTCAAATAGATCAACCTTTATTCTGTTCGTTCTTGAATTTTGAACTGATTCTATTTTATTACGTGTGATGATCTCGAAAACGCTTTATGGTCTATAGTTTGTAATATATAATATATATTTAGATTAGATATAAGTGATCAGATCAGGTTCAGAGTAGGTGATAGAAAACAAGAAACCTACGTAGTATTACTGGTTCATGTATGTCGTAAACTTCTTTCTGCTCATGCATATAAGTTTTAGTGTACATACACATCTTCAAGATTTTGAACATGTATTGCGAAAGTAATGCATTTCGGCTGATTTCGAAGCAAATAATCAAGCATTGCAGTGAATTGTTCCTGACAGTTTACAGTGTAAGTTGACAACATATTGAAATAATAAAGAATGTCTTCGTAAAGAAATATACAACCAATCAAATTAATGCTTACAATGTAACTTTCATTGCACTAAACATCATTACAAAAAAATCTTCTACTCTCTCACTTTTCAGATCACTAGTTCTAGACTAATCATTCGTCCACTGCCATTATTGTCGCTGTTCAACTTGCACTTCAATCATCCTCCCCTACACGATTAAACATCCGAACAATACACGCTATGCTTGGAATTAAAATGACAAATGTAAAAAATGGACAGAAATTACAGGTCTGGTACAACTCTAACAATAAAGTGCAATTCGTTTCGATCTCAATATTACATATGCATACAAGTATTATTTATAACCATGATCATCATCATGATGAAGTGAAGGTAAAGGTAACAACCACCGTAGCGTGCATGCATGACTTGATGACTACCTATTTTTAAGAGAGACAAAGCATTTGGACTAAAATTTACTACATTGTTTCGTGTAACGCATTAATCCTAATGTCCAACATCGTGTTCTGTCGTGATATCAAGCCAGTCATGTTCCTCCAATTTACTTTTATCAAAGTGGAACCAAAAAAGCAAAAGTACTTTGCTATTTTAACAAAGAGAACAGAGACGTTTGTTGGCTACTTATTTTTTGAAGCCAAAGGAACTACAAATCTAAGAACATTTTTGCATGCCACAATATTTGTTGTAAGAGCTCTTAATACCCTTCCATCCCGTCCTCACGTCTTCACGTAATAAGTTTTTTTCTTCTTTTCAAAGCTGTAATTACTATCAGATTTCTTGAGAAGCTAGAGCTAGAAGAACGAGCTGCTTGCTTAATTGACCATAGAAGTAAGTAGTCTTATTTTAGAGCCATGTTATTATGCTGAGTAAGACGCATGAGACCTTGTATCGATTAAAATACATTAGTATGCACAATTTTGCACAAGATGAAGTAACGCGCGAGTCGATTTCGACTAATGTAAAATGCTTCTTTACTTTCACAATCAACTGTCGCAAATTATAAAACAAAGTTGCACGCCAGGTCGCATGGAAGTTGTAGATGAGAAACAACTAGACAAAAAGTGTAGTCCATTATTCTCTTTTTACAACAAAAATGTAAACATGTTGGTTTGATGTGTGAGCGTGAGCTACTGCCAAAATGTTCCAAATCAACCAACTTTATCAACTTCCCTTGCCAAACGCCAAAGCACGGCCACGGCACTCGGCATATTCCCCACCAAAGCCGGGATTCTCTCTAAAACTTGTCGTCTTTCAATAACAATAGCTGTTTACGCCTCAAGCTGTTAGCTGCATGCTCACAGCGCAGCGTGTGTGTGGCAATGGCAAGATGATGATGATGGGGTAGTGCCAAATCTTAATGAATTTCATTAAATGATTGAATCGCAGAAGTCTCAGAAAGACGAAACTGAAACTTGGTCTCGTGTCGAATTATTTGCAAAGAAACTCTCTACAGTGTGTGTAGACAGTTATAATTAATCACGTGAATAGGCCCTCAGCCAAAACGTTAAATAATACACTGGTAAATGAAAAGACAGTAAAAACTACATGCTTGAAAGGAACTGCATTGCACGACAGTGACTTGACAGGAAAGGAAAACGGTAGTAGAGATAAGTGTCGCTTCGCCAACAGTCCACAATGGGATAAGTGATAAAAAAGCCAACGCCCAGCAAATCTTCATCAACTTCCTCTTTTTTTTTAAATAGGGGCGATAACAAGTTACCCGTATAATATGTTGGATGCAATATATTTTATCAAAAACATTTTTGCGCTATTGTCTAAGGGCCAAAGTTGATATATCTATATTGAAAAACGATGTGAAGAGCCGTTAGATTTTCAACATTATAGGTATGGCATGGCCTAACTAAAATTTGAAGTTGGTCATCATTATAATCAGTCGTTAGTCACCCAAGGCACGCCACAGCAGTATGCATTTTGACTGTTCTAATACGAAATCAGCAAGAGCCTAGAATAAAGAGCATTGCATTTCGTGGTGCCCTGATAAATCAAGATGCACCACACTCACCGCATGACGTGCATGTACTTACTTACATAGAACATGATTGTAAAAAAGTCATCTCACAGTTGCAAGACAGACAGATCAGATCCAACCAAGACATTTTTAATCACAATCAGCAAAATCTTAAGAGAGAGGTATGTAAGAAGCATAATGTTGTACGTGCACTGCTAAATAAGTGCATGCAGACATATAACTTTTGAAAATGACAAATCCATTGCAAACAACAATGAAAACTGCTGAATAATAAGAACAACAATCTCCATCATCAGCCAATATGATCATTAATAAAAAATAAAAAATGCATTTTGATTTTGGTAAGGCGAAGAGTAGGATATAATGATAGCAGCAAATCAGGATATGCAATGCAATTCATTTTTCAAACTTTGAAAGATGTAGGGTATCATGTTATGTTTTCTTATTCATCCATGTAGAAAAATATGAAGAGTGAGGGCAATGTGATATCACATTTCATAACAAAAACAACGTTTTTCTTTGAATTAGTACTTGTTAGTGGTGATGTTGATGATATTATTCAATTGAAATCATATATAGAGTTGAGTGTGGTTTCACTAAGACAAGATTTCACGTTGTAACTGTATATCTGCTTCTTTTGATGACGAAAACAACAATGACGAAGCATACAATGTGGCTTCATATATCGTATAATCAGGAGTACATCAAGTCACTTTCCAAAATGTTGATTTTCATTGCACTTTTCTTGCAAAATGCATTTTGCATGGTCCCTCTGCTACAGTCAATGGCAGAAGCAACATTTTATCTTAAATTGTTGGCTTCATTTTAGTAAAAAATTAATGAACCGGTGACTGGTGGACATAATGCATTACCGCTTCGATTATTTTAATGAGTGTAACTACAACTATATTGTGTTCATTCGCGCAATAGATGAAAGACAACAAAAAGAACATGACTGCCTGAACGACTTAAAAATGTCGTTGATCCACGATGACTGCTCTGAAACCATCCTAATCCTAATGGTAGGTATATGGCTGCGATTAGTGAAATGTGTGCCTTTTATTTTGTGAATTTAATCTCCTTTTAAGAGTTTAATTATTAAGATATCCGTGTGAGTTTATTCAAAATATTTCATACAGCTTTTTGCGTTACAATATACGAAAGTCCTGAATACTTCTTTTAGCACTTATCTTTTTCCCTAATATAAAAATTACCTTCATAAACATTTTTAGGTTAATATTTTAATGCGTTATCCTTGTTCATAACCTGTAATTAGTTTTCACTTTGCCGAATTCGCAACACTGCATGCATGAAACATAAAATTAAATTTTAGTTGACAATGCACTGACCAAGATCGTCCCCAAATTTTTTTGTGTCTGTAGAATAAGGATTGACTCAATGTTTATGAGAAGGCAAATACGAGTGAGTTTGGGAAATATATACATACATATAGCTTCATTGTTGATTGTTATAAGAATATTATGATTGAACATACTACATGCTATATATAAATGTACATGTTGTCGTTTTATGGCCTGCTTTTGCTGATAGTGTCTTCTAACTCTAATTGCAGCATTGTAGTTATTACCTCTTCATAATTCAAGCGTACTTACAGCTTAGGTAAATAAGCAATAAAATGATTCTGGTCTTTAGCTTCATAAGCTTTCTATTTACACAAGTTGAAAAACCTCTGTTGTTAATAAAAATTGGATTAGATAAAATTAAAATATTTGCCATTAAAAGCCCATAAATCTTATTTGAAGTCTTTTGCATTAACCATTGTAAAGAAGTTTTTAAATACTACTTATGTGAGTCTCTTAATAACAGTCCCTTAATTTATGACAGCCTTTTTCTGAAAGGTACAAATTAGAATGTTGCAAGCAAGAAGCATACAAAAATCAATCAAGTTAAACAGCAAACTACTATAGTACCATCTCTACTATTAAAACAAATTTTTTAAAGGTAATAAAATACAGAAGCACAGCAAAAATAATTTTAAAAATCAAACATCAATTTATAAATAATGCTTTGGTACTTACTCTCGAGTCCTCATCTAATTTCGAGCGTTTGGCTCCATTTGATTCAGCCATATAAGCCATTTTCCGATGCAATTTAAGATGATATTTCTTCTAGCACTTGAAAACGTTTGGATGTGTTATTTTATGGTGTAGATTCAGGAAAAATGATATATCAAGTGTGTAATGCGATCTGCTTCCCTTTCCTTTGTATAATAATAATTGGGGGTAAGCAGAGCAGGGATGTTGTTCGTGGACAAAAAAAGGCTACCAGAATGGTGGTGGTGGAAGTAGCCTTTCTTCTTGTGTGTTGTGTTTGTGTTGTAGGGTGCACGTTCACTCACGTGTACAAACTCATTTATTCATGAGATGGGTTTCACAGACAGAAAATATACTCAAAACGTTTTCTCGTCTGACTCCGATTGTTGTGATGGGGTATTCTTTCTTGAAAACAACCCAAAGAAATGCTCCTCTTGACCTCTAAGGCTTCACCTTGCGTTTATCATGGAACTCCAATAAAGAATTGCTCTCGAAAAATGCACGTGTTGATTCGACAGATAGCAGAAAAGGAATCGAGAGACCTGTTACAGAAAAAATGTATAAAAATATATGCATGATAAAGTCGGCCAACTCTGTTAAAACATACGGGTATATTTTATCTTTTGTATTCTTGTTTACACACTCAACTACACACTGATAACTGCTGTGGAGAAAAATACAAACTGTTTCAAGTCATCATGCAATATTAAAAGCTAGTTTTTATCCTACAACCAGTCAATTTCTTATACAAACATACAAATGTTTGTGGGCTTCATTCATAATGTCCACACACAACGTGTATCAATCAATCAAATACTGTAGAGTAAATAGATGTTACCGTCATTTGGACCATAATATATCGATCATGCACACTTTTAGGCCTTTGTCATTCAATTTAGTAGAAAGATTTTTTATTGTAAGTTGCATGAATAATGAAATTTGTACGAAACTACTACGTGATTAAGAAAAACTTTCTTGGTTAAAATGTTAACAATGTATTTTTATTTTTATGGAGGATCTGGCGAATGCGGTGAAGGCAAAAAACTGACATCTCGATTGACGTATTGCCAATTTAGAAAATTACTATTAAATCATATAGCATTATAGGTCGCATGAGCCATTTATCATTTTTCACTAGAATTACATCTTCCCCTTATTCTTGATGAAATGTAAATAGTTTCGAATAAGCGTAGTTCAGCTTTGTAATTTATTTTATCACCGACAAAGTTATATGTATCTCGAAAATTTTTGAAATCGGTAAATATCTCATATTTTTTAAACATGCATAACATGTTGAAATTATTAGTAAAGGAAAATTAACCTTCTTTATTCGTAGATATGCACATAAAATAAATTTGAGGTGGTTGTTTGTAGTTTGAATTGAACCGTCCTTATCAAAACGAGTTGTGCTTTTCTTTTAAATTTATCAGATCAGAAATTTCCCAAAATACAAAAGTGTCATTGATATATGCATGTCTGCAATTGTTTTTACTAAAATTGAAATTCAAAAAAAAAAATCTTACAATTTTAAAGAACTTTTACCTCAATGACAAACAACGAGCTGCATTTGCTACAAATATATATGAAACCGTGCTAAATTTCCTGATTATAATCTTCCGATCAGTGCTGCTAAAGCAGCCAGAGTCAAGTAAAAAACTTGCGCAAGATCACAATGAAAAAATATTTTCAAATTTACAAGCTTTTTAAACTTACACTCATTTAAAAGAAGTCAAGTCGCAGTCATATTGAATCAAAATTTATGAATATAAACCTGTTCTGCTCGCACACGACACGGCACGGTACAAAATGAAGAAAAAAATATGGCAAATGGCAAAACAGAGAGTAGAATATTCTCTTTTTATAAAAATGTTACACTTTTTTACTTCGTATTTAGTATACTTACGAAACAATATCTGCAATGGTGCTGGTGCTTTTAGTTTTTTTTTTGATTGTATCGTTTTGAAGCCCTGCTTGTTTAAGAAAACTTCCTTTTCCGTCGTCTCTTTAAAAATGACTGTACAATCAACACACTAAACTGATAGTCCTTTAATGGTACTTCCCTTCGAAATGTTACACATATAAGAACTTTGATTCAGAAAAATCCGTTATATTTTTTATAACTTTTATAAAAACATGTACACTTTAAATGTAACAAGAAGGAAATGTGCTTTAAAGTTTATTTCGTGGCGTGGTGGCAAACACGAAGAAGAAACACAAGCTCTTTGATTTTATCGTTCTTTTATTCTTTTGAATTTTCTGTTTTGTTTTCTTCTTTTATCCTTCTCTCTGACAATTATTATTATGAATCTTAACGAGCCCCAAATATCAAGCTAGGATCAAAAGATAAAACAAGTCTTTCATTTTATTCTAATTTTGCTGTAGCAGTATATACTCAAGGTATATATTTTGATAATGCGCACACTTTTCACAAAAAGAGTTGATAGTTGCTTTTATTTTTATTTTTGGTGATTGTGAGAATATGTGAAATGAGTGAGTGGAATTATGTGTCTATGTTTCAATGATATCATGTAGCAAACACAAAAAAATGAAACAGTGAAAACCAAACCACACGGTTGATGGCGACTTTTTTGCTTGATTACACTCACTAGCTTCGGGTACTACAAATGTCTATAATGTGGGATGATTTTATAGGTGAAACATGATACATATTTCAATGATGATGCGCTGCTCTTGTTCTCCTTGTTTCAAAAGAGTAGCGATAATGATGACGACGACGAGTTTAGAAACAAAATCTGATCCAAAATCAATACGAAATTTACTGGTGTAGAGTGTAAGAATTTTTTTTGCGAAGTAGTAGATCGTAAAATGACAGATGACAGAATTTTTTTTCGCAACTGCTACACTTCTGCTGAGATCATGATTTGATAATAGATTTTTTTCCTATTTACGAGGAACAGTTGGTTTAGTTTAGCAGGCACACACAAGATGTGTGCTGTAATTTTCGTCCCCACACACAATTCAATAGGTTCGAGTAAAGCGATCCGATCTGGTCTTTCCTGCCCACGGCTTTTTGTCTTTGAACAATACTGTTAACAAGAAAAGCGAGAGAGAGAGAAAAATAAAAGGGTTCAAACATCCAATTGTGTAGCTGGTGGTTGATCTTGCTCCTACAACAGCTCAAGACTGACTGACTGTCAGAGGAGCGGTGTTGTTGCTGCTTGTTCATTTTAGTTCCTGTGAGAAACACAGTAAAATGTATGTATCACATACACACGTTGACTCAGTGGTGGTGGTGAAGCCTGTTCTTTCGTCGTAATATTATAATCTATTTTAGCAAAAGTAATGCTTTTTGTGTGTATTGTGTATTACGTATTTGGGGAAAACAAGGGTTGCATTGCAATCCAATTCAAATCACCACCACCACTGTAAAATCATACTTTTAAGTTGAGTGAGAGATGTTCATAGGAACTCGTGCAGTACATCATTAAAGTAAGTTGATGTGGTAGGCACTGTCGTTGTCGTCATCTTATAAGCATGTAAACCACTAACTTTACTTCTTTTAATAGTTTGCCAATGCACCTCCTTCAGAAGCGAAAAGAGTGTGATGGAAATACAGAGAACGAACACGGAGAAACAAATGAAAAACGTTTTTCTAAAATTGTATTATTCTCAATTCTCTCGTCTTACCTTTTTCCAAAGATAAAGAAACAAAAAGTACAAAATAAAATATATTGTACCGCAGCCTTGTCTGCTGTCTACGTATTCTCTCTCACTAGTTTAAATCTGTCTGCACCTTTTGGCTATCTCAGCAACACTGCTTCTGGTACCGCATAGTTTTAGATCATTTCGAATTTTAGCGACTTAATCATACCATATTTCACCAATGCAATGATGTGATTTAACAAGCGTAAAAGTGATAATGAAAATATTCCTCTGATGAAAGCTGTGATTTGAAGATGGGCATGTCAAGTTTTGATGAATGTGAATTATATTGAGAAATAAAAAATTAATATCGCGAATTGTAATTGCATGCAAGTCATAAAACGTGGTCATGACTTGAGTCATGAGTGGTTTTGTTAAATCTATTCATCTTAAAACAGTAAAATATCAATCAACCAAGGCATGGCATGAGTACTTTGAATGAATGTGAGTAGACTTCACAAATAAAAAAGTGTCAATGTAATAAATGGAAATGAAATTTTGCTGAGCGGTTCAGCGCACTCGAATAATAAGTATAGTGATTTGCTTTATAAGTTTAAGCTTTTTAGGAAGCGATTTGTAGTACAATACAATACTTAACTTGCACGCACGCGATGTGCAAAAAAATATGCATGAGTCGCTAAGAAAAGAGCTACTGTGAATTGGGCATGAGGTAGTCTCAGAGTCTCAGTAGCTGTAGCTTGCATTCATGTCATATAAAGTCATATATGAAATTCAAATCTAAAAACTTAGAATTTTCGTTTTAAAAGTGTAATTTAGAAAATTATGTAAAAACTTGTTCCCAGTTTCCCACAACAGATAAACTTACTTAGCACAGTGTGCATTCTCCAAGTTTTGTGCAAGGTACCGTGACTGGACTGGAGGACCAAAAACTACTATTGCCAATCCTACTGTGGAACTGCCAGTGGGAACGAGTTGTGCGCGCTACTAGGATTCCACTTAAATTGCATAATTACACTTCAAAACTTAATCCAAGCGCAAGATAGACTGAACGTGATAATTATTTCTCGGGAATTATACATGACTTCATAGCTGCATTTTCCAACCAAAAAAACATGTAAATACTTATAAAAATTAATGTCACTAATTTCATTTCCATAAAACATTTCAATTTCAATATTTTCAGAAATAAATTTAAAAAAATATATTTTGCTATCTTTTCTACGTCTTTTTTTTCACGGTACACCACTCTACACTACTGCGAATGTATTACAATCCTACCTATTGCTACTTGTGTGTATTAAATTGGACACACCGAAAAAAAGATTTGAGAAAGCATTCAGCACGTCCAGTACAAAATTAACCAAAGTTAAAGGGATTTCCCCTTAATGCTCATCATACTCTGACACTGATAATGTCAACTTTTCATTTCCCCTTTTTTGTAATACAATGCGGAAAGATGGTGAAGTGATTAATAAAATGTAGTTGTAAGTAAAATGTGTTTATTTTGCCCGTATAGGTATTGTATGGTATGTATATCCCAAGACAAAAGGAGAGGAACACATATTCATTTAAATTCGTTTTTAGATGTAAGTACCACTATAAAAAATGGCAGCAGTATTTTAGAACAATTACTTGTAACAACATTTTGAGAAAACTACGAAATAGATTAGATAAAATGGCTCATGCATGTTTTATGCAGTCATGTCATTTTCATAAATACCACACACAATTCATTCCAATTTCCAATCTACATTTTTTTGTACTCTTGTAAGATTTTTTGTAGCAAGTGCATACTTTCTTGGATTGCGAGCTTACGAATAAATGAGATATCGGTCAGTGGTCACAGTCATATTGCATGTCATGTCAATCTTTTGCCTGAGTTGCTAATGCATTTTATTATTTCATTAATCAATTTGATTAGTTATTAGCCATCACCACAACAAGTGACAGGTGAATAATGATCCGAAAATATTACCTTGTATGTACAATGTTTTCATCTTTGCTGATTAAAAGGTAAGACTATACCTTGAAGCCAGAAGTTCCGGAAGCCAAAATAAATCCGTACGGACTACGAACTGCCAACCAACAACAACTGTATAGGAAGGAGTTTTAATGTATCACTAATAATATCAAAAACGAAACCGAGGACAGGAACAGGATTTGTTTGATGATTTTCTACTATATTCTATGTGTATGTTCAAATGTTCATTCTAAGAATCATATATTTGTGACTGACTGTGATAACTAAAATGTGTACTAATGGAATGGAATGATTATGATGAGTTCTTACAGGATTTATTTTGTACATATGAGATATTTTAATTCATTAGAGATGTTTTATGTATCATGATAAGTTAATAGATATGTCCAGCATGTAACAATCAATCCCACCATTTAATCTATTCAGGGATAATGGTATACAAATACAAAGCCATGGCTAAGGGCAAGGCTCATCTGTAAACTAGGTCAATATACAGGTACATTGTTGCATTATCCTTCTCTGTGCACTGGCAATGTCAGTGCATTATCACAAACCTGCCTTTGTGTTTATGTTTCTTCATTTTTTCAGTTTTAGGAAAGTCGTACTTTTAATTATTCATTTAAAAATAAGGATAACTTTCCTTTTTTAAATTCATTTGCAAAATTAAGTATATGTGATGAATGGTTATCTGTTTTTCTAACCTTTGTTTGTTAATCTTTGATGTTTGAGTGTTGATGAATGGGTGTCCACCTGTGTTAGATATGTGCAGAAGATAACTGATATTTGTGTGGTTTGAACTTTGAATTTGATGTTGTGTTGTGATACAGTTGCTCTAATTCTTCGATTTTAAAACTTAAACTCCCATTCTGAACTTGATTTTCTCTGTGTATCTTGAACACTTAACTTTTCTTCTAACGAAATGTGTAGTCTGAAGAGCACAGATTACTAATTAAATTCAAAATCACAATTAAATCTGGGTCACAACTTTTTTAAACTGATTTCAAGTGTCAGTCCAGATTTTATTTTCGCACAAGAGACTCCATTAAATTCGTACTTTTAATGTTTGTCACTTAACTGTGAAGCAGTTTAACCTAATTAAATTTGTCAGCAGGTCACAGACTATTAATTTAATTAACGATACGGTTGGATATCAAATCAGGATATATTTTTCTGGATTTGATTTACTCCACAAGTCTACACTCCACATTACATACAAGCAACAGCACAGAGCACACTATCACTCAACAAGAACCACAAGTCAAAGAGATTTTGTTTTGGTTTTGATTAGATTTGATGATGATGACGACAAAAACAATATGAACTTGACTGATGTATGTAAATATCTCCATAAACATTAAAAGGCCAAATTCTCCCGGCACTTCACAGCTGAAATCAAAGACAACATCAAAATTCGATGAGCATCAAGTG
>JAQFXM010000636.1:0-44747 GCA_034693345.1 Entomobrya multifasciata | reverse complement strand
TTATCATGTTATGTAATGTTTTCTGTGGGGGGTTTGTTACTTGGGATAGGATTATTTTATATGTTGATTTTGTTTTTAGAGCTGTACGTATCAAAAATTTATTATAGTTTTAAAAAGTCTTGGAGGACATTTACGTGTAAAAAAAATATTTAGATTGTACAGAATTGGCCCGGGTTTGTGAAATATTAATCTTGTGCACATATTGTAGCGGTGTGATACACATATTGCTTACAATGTACGTCCAATTAACGTCTTTATACATTGGCAAAAGGCATTTTTAGCACATTCAAATAGAATTTTATGCAAGAATGTGTATATTTAATCCTCGATGAATATGTAAGTGTTACTTTAACATGCGCAGTTGCTAAGGTACTGTGGACCTGGCCCTAGAAGCATTTGGTTGGGAAATAAATTTCTTGGATATTGGAGTTCGAAAAATGGCGTTTACCAATAAACCCCATACACATTTGAACACAAGGAGAATAATGGATGTTATTGGTAATAATTCATTGCATTAAAGTAATAATTGTACATAAATACATAAGTAAAGTTATGAAGTATTAACAAAAAACTAATGAAGTCAGCTTTAAAGCTTAAAAAATAATAATAAACACAGGTTGGTTCACACTCATTTGATAGGGTTTACAAGTACAATTAAGTAGCCAATAAGAACGTTTATTTTCCCAACATTGTTTACTATTGTAATTTAGCTTAAATAAAACATTCATTTTAAAACATGTTGTTAGAGCATGAAATAAAAATTACTTTCTATAATGAAATACTGGATGTATATATTTTAAACACAACTGCTCAATAAACAAACAAACAATTGAATTAAGGTTTCCATTTTTTAAATTGCCTTTATGATTTAAAAATAAGGCAAATTTAATCATTAACAGCTTCCGGTAGTTTTCCCAATGGCTTCTAATCTTATTCGTTAGGATTATTTGTTCAAACAGTCCCTTTAACTACTTTATTTGTTGCAACGACATCTTTTCGTATTTCGTTGATAATGAACAATTCTAATATTCTGTATAAAATCACAGAATCCAATATCCAGTCTACCCAGTCATGCATTAAAACAGAGATTTCGAATTTTCGGACCAGAAATATCACTGCAAGCCTAACAACAGCTAAAGTCAATCGCATCCACAACCAGCACTTAAAACCAGATTCGTCGCGCTATAATATAAAAAGTTTTATCTAATAAATTTGTTTCACGAAAAATCCAAAACATAAGTACTTTTTTGTTTACATTACTGATTCTAACTCACATTTTTAGTAGCTTTAATCAGAATATTGCACATCCAAGCTTCCAGCAGCACGTCAACGATAAAAATCCCGATTTCAACAATTACCATTGCAACGAAGACGACAAACAAGGAATCTATATACCAAAATCTACTTGAATTATGAAATGCTCACACGGTAAAAAACCTAAAAATTATATAAAAATTTAGTTACCTCGTTTTATAAACAAATCCAATTCCTTGAGATTTAATTTCTGTTTCACTTTCAAAAGGAGCTTGGGTAGAAATTTCTTCAGCTGATGAAGTCAAACGCCATATAAATACTTATTATAAAGATCATAGCTTTTATGGTATTTTAAAAATACTGACGAAAAGAACATGCATGTTTTAACGAACCGTCGATGTTGTCTATTATGTTGAGTGTTACTCCACTAAACGCCAAAACTTCAGTTTGTAGTGGCTTTGAGTTGACTAAGTATTAAACAAGTACGAGATAAGTATTAAGAGATTATGATTTTTATGACTTCTGAATAAAAGCGCTAGGAAAAATCATGGAACAAACTAGTTGTACATTATTATTGTGTTTTATAGATAATAGGAAAGCTATTGTTAGTATGATTACTTACTTGAAATGTTTGAACGCGGATCTTCCAGATGATATTCATGGTAATCAAATCGCGTAAGTCTTAAAGTGGCACAAACCACACAAATTACCTATAAAGTTTGCAATAAATGTGAAGGCAAAAATGGTGGGGTATGAATCGAGATCAATTTAAATGTCGACCAATGCATGAATTTGGACCGAACTACAAATACAAAAACTATAATAAATCAAAGACTGTTTACCAGATCAATAAATGCGATTATACTTGTTCCTTGCCGCAAAGGCATTCCAATACATGGGTAAAATGTGCACATGCTTACTATTGGTTTTGACGCGTGTAATTTAAGTATAATGAGCTATTTAAAAAAGAGAAAGTAGCCCTTCAGTTACAAATAGCTTGTTATTTGAAGAAAAAATATGTATCTCTCTCGGCTTCGTCCACCCAAACTCAGTTTAGATTTACAAATGTTAAGTATGTGTTAGTCATCTGGAACTGAAAAATAAATGTTAGTAATTTTTACGACCACATTGTTGCACTAGTTCGTAGAAATTTCATTGAATGAGTCAGTGTGGATAAATAAAACTATTGTTTAAATATACCACAATATGTATGTTTTGTGCCGTCTATCATTGTGTTCGACATAAATGGTTTAAAACAATGACGATGAAGTTTCTAGAAAGATATTCAATCTTTCTATATTGGCATAACGCATGAAACAAACATCTCGTTTGTATAAACAAACAAGCAAAAGTAGGTACAAATTGTTACGGCTATGCGCTAATTTCATTTGCTTTCTGCAGCTACAAAAAATGTATTTTTTGTTAAACAAATTTAAATCTGAGCAGTTTCATTTTTATTTGCAAATTCTCGTTACTTGATTGATATGAAAGACTAAGATTATATAAAGATTTTTTACACGCATTTGGATGTTTGGAGGTATAATGAGAAAGAATATATCAAATGTGCGAGAGGTTTCAAAATTGTGACCAAATGAATCCAACTTTTTTGTAGTGGATCAGGCTATTGAAAGGACCTAAGTTGCAAAACATGAGCGCTGAAGGTGAACTCTGGTGGCAGAAAACGGCAAATGGAAAATGGATAAATGGATTGAATTTCATTAAGTTTGTTCATGGGATATCTATCGTGGTCGATAGGTAAAACATTCTAGTTTTTTTGAAGCGAATCAAAATTTCAAACAGCTTCACTAAATGAAATTCAAATGAATACCCCACATGTTAGTTTAGCTGAGAATTCCAAATAAGTTCGCAGAATTTGAAAATTCGTTTTGGTTTGTGAGAAAAGCAGGATTTTATGATTTTGAAAATACAAAATTCTCTTGTGTTGACATACAAATAAAACTTTGTCAGCACAAACGCATGCTCATATGTAATTTTGGATGCTTAATTCAAATCTTTTGGTTTTATGTCGCTATAGTGCTTCATGTTTGAATAAATCAGTTTTGGCGCCAAAACTTTTTTAAATTAGAATTTTTTGAAAAACTAAAGAAAACCCCAAATTTCTATTGTAATTGTCTACCGCTATGCCAAATTTCAGACCTCTAGCTTTAAAACTGTAGAGTAGAGGCAGGACCAGGTGTTTGAAAAACTACCATTTTCCATTTGCCGTTTTCTGCCACCAGAGTTCACTTTCAGCGCTCATGTTTTGCAACGTAGGTCCTTTTAATAGCCTGATTCACTATAAAAAAGTTGGATTCATTTGGTCACAATTTTGAAACCTCTCGCACATTTGATATATTCTTTCTCCTACCAGGGTTTATTATCAATTCTACGAAGAGAAGCTAAGATGATGATGAAGTGTGGAAAATAATTCAAAGGATGCTATCTTCAACTTATATAATGTAGTAAGAATGAATAAGAATATTATTTGCTCTAGTTTTCATTAAAAATGAGTGAGTATGCAAAAATGACTTACACCACCACCACCGCTATTTTCACTTCTTGTTGTTGTATTTAGAACAAGTCCTTCTTTCCCTGAACCACCCAAGGGAAAGCAGACAAGGCAATGGAAACACAAATAAAACTTGCTTATTCAACGTCACACCTACTCAGCTCACTTAAAATACTTGTTTATATATGTATCTTTCTATCGGATTCTCTTTATGCTAAAAAAAACATTGCACTCCGTGGCTTACCGTCGCGACACCGTTACTTTTGTACCTGAACTGCCGTATTCCTTACTTTATTTTTATTCTACAATAATGAAAAATGCAACACGGTAAAAAAACCAGTGAGTGGGAATGAAAAAAACTTAGCATGCATGAAAATCTATGAAAAATCTTGGCTAACAGCAGACTTCGCATCTACTTATTCAGATGATGAGACGGAAGAGAAAGCAAAAATGAGTAGATAGGGAAAACTACTTGTTTGTTGTTAGCTTTTGGAGAGGAGTTGGGAGTAAACTTGATCTCCCAAGGCGTTGTCTTACTTTTTCTTCTAGCTTATTTACTTATTTACTTACCACCACCAACCACCATCATATCACATCACAATGCCAAGCCAAGCCACGAAGAAAACGGTTACATATACAACAAGTACTTTTGCTTACGACTACTGTTTAATGTTTGTTTCCCTTCCTTTGTCTATCTCTTATATTTTGTGTGGACACTTTGTTTTTAAATGGTCCGTAAGAAGAAGAGGGGACATGTTGCAAAAAGACACAAAAAGCAGAAAACAAATACATAAAAGCGGTGAAGAATTTATGTACAAAAGTTGCATGCAAACATGACAGCATGGCGTATTAGAGCTATTATGATGACGACATCATAGTACAATGATTTCCAGAGATGCAGATCAGATGAAAGCATTTTATATTCACTGGTGGATTTGGCATGTGTGTCTGTTTGTCTTATCGTTTGCCTACCCACGCAATACCGGCTTGTTCAAATAATTAATGAATGTACAAATATATTAAATTTCAAAAAATGTACTTGTATTGAGTATGCAACACCTTAGCATGGTGAAAGCAGTTAGCATTGGGATGCTATCAAAAACTCGGGAAAATTATGACGTTTCGTTTCAAAATCTTTGTTTAGTTTAAACCCGGAGTAATTTGTCAAACAAGAAAAAGTATATTATGCAAAAAAAACTAATTTTCAGCTACATTTTCAATCTGTTGAATACATTCTTTATGATTCCTATTGATACATTGTTCCAGGAAAAGATTACATCATTTTAGTAACGACTTATTTGTATCTGTATGTACTTCATGTCTAACTGTATGTTAGTTTAGTATACTTTGTCATCATGCTATGCGACTCCAATTTTGATGTGTGCAATGCCTCAGTGAACAAAGTAAAAGGCTACTTAATAGACAAAAAAGTCAAATAAAAGGGTAAAGCAAGCATACTAATATGACAAGCATTTTACTACTTGTGACATTTGTTCTCGTTACATGTAATAATAAGTCAAAGTGTAATACTACACCATCTTTTTTTATCAAATCGGGCCAAAGGTTCAAATTATTATAATGATAGATAAACACACCCACATAATATGCATAACAATACTACTTGTCTTTCGGATAAAAAAATGGTCGAAAGGTGAAAATATAGACTACACATAAACACATTGTATCGACTAATGTATATTCGTTTTTCTTCGTACATGCAAACAAAAACGTCAAGAACGTAGGTAGTTTGCCAAATTACCTGCGTAATCAATCATTAATAATCAACCATTTTGTTTTTGAATTTTTACTTTCGAAAGCCTCCAATTTAACTTTCCAAGAAATAAATGAAGACCTAAATATAATCAGTAGAACCCACTAGTGTATTGATTTTATTAATGTTCGCCAGTTTGAGTTGAAGTAGTAAAGAATTGACATGCGGAGAAAGTAATGGCTACTTTCTCTCTTCCGGAAGGAAGTAATTCAAGATTTTGTTGACCATGAATAGAGTGTGATTTTGTATTAATGTGAAAATGTTTTATATTATACGCGTAAATGTTAGAATATATTGCATGCATTCACACGTAGTATTTATATAGCAAAAAAATTATACTTGCCTTTAGCTGATTTTGTGAAGTGATGATTGCAGTGTAGTATTTTTTATTTTGTCTAGTCTTTTCTCCAGAGATGAAATCGATTTCAGGAATTTGATAAGTTTTTAAGCGTTCAAAGTTTCTTCCGTAACTTCCATTCGTCTGTCTGGTTTTAATACTTTTTGAGATATATTGTATGCAGTTATTTAAGAGAAAAAGTACAAGAATAGTTGTTTCTTTAAATGAATTTTTATAATATAGCACTTCGCAACTATTTTTTTAGAAAATTTTGCCAAAAAAAATTCATTTCAATTGAATTCGGAATGTAAAATAAAACATGCTATTTATAAAGTAGACTTGTAGATTTGATTTGAAATACTTGTTTTGGAATAAAATTTAAATTTCCGTATCTTTTGAGATGAATTTTTTTCTTGCTTTCTATTGTTGCAGGTTTATAAGTAGAATTTGTACAACAAATTTACTTGGAGAGTTTGTTAAAGCCAACTGAAGTTTTGCCTGTGGCTCTTTCCCCTTTTATACTTTTGGAGACGGGGAAGGAAAGAAACGATTAATAGATGGTGACGGTAGAATAATGGAGCGCCAACATCAACTATGTTACTTTTTACGTAGATCTTCTAAACGACAGGGATGGAAAACGGGATGCAGTAGCAATGTAACATTGCATTCATCATCATGAGATGAAGGAGAGGGCGATGGTGATGCTGATACGTGCTAAAGGAGATAAGAGAGGGTTTTCTCCTACTTTGTTGGATGATGTGATACACTTTTGCATGGATTTTTCAGTTGTGCTAAAGTTTACATTGTATGAAAATACAATACAAAATAAATAGTTAAGTCATCATATATGAAACTATATATATTATGTAGAAAATAAATATAGTCGGTTGGACTGATGCATGCATATTTTTTTGTGAGTAGTACATCATGATGATGGAAAGAGTATTTGCGTTGCATGGTTGACGACGGTGATGACGACAAATTTGAGCAAAAAGAACAAATTTCGTTAGCACGAGCCCACGTAAGCCATATCTAATATTAAGGATAGCATATAGCACACACAACACACCCTAACGTTTTAATTTTCTCAGCTTCAGCTTAGGAATTTCATAAATAGATAATTTTACTCGGGTTCTCACGTCAGTAGCACTGGTAGGATCAAAAGCGTATCAAGTTATAAGCATTAAAATTAAATACTTAAATCACATCATTCATTCTAGTGAACTAGGTGGGTAGGGTAGCTTTCTGAAATTTAAGCATATTAAATGTGAGTTTGGTATAATATAATGGTGTATTCAGGTGTATTCGATGTTCTCACTAAACAGCTTACTTCACAGTCACGTTTTCTACTTCGAAACGATATGTTTCAACAATGTTTTGAAAAATCATCATTAATCATGTATTCTTACTAATAATTAGTCTACATATAAATATTTAACTAACATATTTCTAGGTGAATAGAGTTAAACCTACAGACCAAGAAAATTACTTTTGATCTAGCACTGACCCACTAATCCTTCTTTTCACACAAAACGGCAAAATCAATCTGTATTAAACTGTTGAAATGATATATACATGTACCATATCATATTATGTACTTCCATTGCATCGAGGCTTTGAAAATACAACCAGTGAATTTTTATTGAATGCACTTTTCGAGATTGTATTACACTGCAGTTGTATCAGCAACATCAACAATCCATCAACCGTATCAGTAACTGAAGTTTCATTGAGACATTCAATAGCCAGACATGAAATAATGTATCTACATTCCTGGAATGGGTTACTAAAAATTTCCAAAGTTTATTTATCGTGTTCCCTTGTACCATTTTTAAAAAATGGGGTTAGGATAAAACGATACTTAATTTTATAACCTGTACTAATAGGTAATATTAGGAGAATCATATAAGCATATTTAATAGATAGTGATTGCTTTCCGTGATACCGGTTTAAAATCTTATACTAGCTAATATACTTTACTTAACTAGTGCTTATACTTAACAACTGCTTGTGAAATAAGCGAAAATAAGACACAAATAAAATAACTAATTGAATAGTGACTATATTGAATCAATCCTAAAATGCTATTAAAATGCTTGTTATACTTGTTGCTGCCATAATGTAAAAAAAATCCTACGCAAAGCGTAACGAAGTGTGAAGAAAACATCACTACACCTCATATTTGTACAAACTTTCACCGGCTTTAACTTTCTAACATCATTTTTTGATACCTACCATTTTAATTTGTGATATAATTAAGTTGAATCCCACACTAAATGGTTTAAAGTAACCTTTTTAAAACCATAACTTTAAACTTTGTAACGGTTTGTTATTAAAAATATCGTATTGAAATCACTCGCAATCTCATTTCAGCAACATTTGAACGTTGTCAAGAAGTCCTTACTGGTGACCACGCAGATTCTCACATTGCCCCAACACCTTGACACATTATATCATTCCCATTCCCATCATCTCATCTTATTTCCTGACAAATCTGTCCAACTTAACGTTTCGTAATTCTATTATTATGATTTCCTCGTAAAACAGTACAATAACATTCACCGGCGAGGTAAGCAAAAATGACACTAAAACATAAACCGACGCACTCACGTCATGAATCATCACATCAACTACATGAATACTCCCACGCCATCATCGTCAATTTGTTTCTGTTGCTTCCATTCAACCCTTACCTTTGAAATCTGAGAGCAAAATACTAAAATGAGGTCGCAAATTGGTGCTAAGTTGGACTAATACATAGTTTTTTGGAAAATGTTCATTCGTACATTGAGCCTTTTGCACAGAAATATTATCGACTAGGTATATCGACTCTAAAATATGTATCTTTTAAGAATGTTATTCTTCCGCTTCACAGTATTGAAAACTTTTCTCCCACAACCATACTGTAAAAGTCAGAGAATCACGCTTGTAAAGTCACATTTGTAAGCATATTACTTGAGCTGGTTTACGCTTTTTTATAAACCATCTTAATGTATTCAACCAACTTTGGAAGCTTTTCAGCAATGCGCGACAATCGCACTAATTCCGCAAGCGTAAATCCTTTAAAGCCTGTAATATAATAACCCACGCAAAATTACACCCTTCGCCCTATCCTCAAAATATAATCTTGCGATAAGAGTATAAAATGAAAGTCATCTCAAGCTCATGTCACAACTACTTTCTCCACATTCTACGTAATATGCAGAGTTAATAGTTTTTGATCGTGGTATGTTTTTGTAACTTGTTGGCAAGAAAGTGTATGTATGATGCATATGTGCTATGTGTATCTACACATAACAAAATGGGATTTTCAAAATAAATAGTACTCTTATGAATTATATATTACGTCCACATTTACATTGTTTTGTTTGAAAGAAACTCTGCTGCAGTTGTCATTCCACAAATATGCATACGAAGGTAATTTAGTTCATATGAAAGTTTAAAAAATGTCAAGTCACCTCGTGAATATAAATGCACTCATCAAAAGATACAATAGAGTGGGAGGTGGACATCAAAAGGGGTAACAAAAACACATGTATACATGTATGCAACCAGTTATAATGTTTTTTATGCGGAGAAAGAACCAAAAAAAAACAATAGTGAATAGATGTTGGTAAAAGGATCGGAACAAGCATGTCATATATGTAAGAGAACAGAGAAATTATAGAAAAGTGTAGGCAGCGAACTTTTACCCCAAAATGTACTCTTTGAAAGGATGAAAGCATTTAGAATGTAAGCTAGACTTGTATCCTATTTTCTTTTATATGAATCATGCAATGCAGGGCAGTCAATAGAGTGGTCAATTTAACAAACTATGAACCTATACATGACCTTGGTAAATAATGAACCAATCTAATTTAAAACTTAAGCACTTATGAAGAGTCTAATAATACAAGCACTCTGGCAAGATATGATGCTTAAATGGTCGGTCCTATTATGTCCCATTTTTATGATTAATGAATCATTGGATTCAAACGAGCAAACAAAAGCTAAATGATTTTACTTTGGAGAACTGCATGGTTAACTTGTTTAGATATTTAACGACTTGAAGTTAGTTTCTTCTAATGCTAATAGTTTTTAGCTCTATTTCATATTGTAAAAGTCAACATTTTGCAGGTAGTCAGAGTCAGGATTCAGCCACTGAACAGCACTGGGGCGACCTGATAAAATATGAAATCAGCATCAGCATGCCTTGAATTGGTGATAAGGCGTAGAGTAGAGCAAGTATTAATTAAGTATCAATTTAAAAAGATGTAGCCGATTAATGAATAGTTAAAACACAATACATATATATAGATAAATATTGTATGTAATGGAAAATCATTTAGTTGGTGTATTTAAATATAAAGTTTGCACAAAAAATCAAGTTTTTGGATGTGTTGCAGTATTTTTAGCCAGGTTAGGTTGCTGGTGAATGCTTTCAAGGTAGTTTTCACATCGACTTCTTTTTACAAAAGATTCAATCTTACCTTACCTTTATATGTCGTTTACAATTCATCCCATGCAATGCTCACTAATCGTAAGATCGTAATCGTGTGAAGTGAACGAAAGAAAAAACAAATTAGGGAAAGAGTCAGTTGGATAAGATTTCAACGTTTGGCTCTGGTATGATTCATATGATTGCACATGAGGTATCATAGAATACTTGATGATTGGAAAGCCAAAATACAATGTTTAAAAAAAATTATGATCGCAATTAAGCAACTTCGTTCGTTCGTTTTCGTTCATATTTCATAAAACTTTAATTCATTTTCAATAAAATCTTGTTCGAATATCTATTTAACAAAGCGGTTAATACTAATTACTAATACCAGACAACTTGATTTAGAATTTACAAGACTACACAATATATAGGGTATTTATTCAACAAAACATTTTTACTTACACCTACACAAACTTACATTTTAAAAGATCAGGCATGAAATGGTAAGGGAATACTCTAAAAAGTAAAATGACAAAATTAATGAACAAAACTTAGATTTCGCTCTTACAAAACAAGTCATAATAGGAACTTAACACATTAAATGCTTTGTAATTTTATTCATAATAATGGCAGGGACAATGACAATCTAAACTCCAGACTTCAGTCGTGCACTACGTCTCACTGGATTATTCTTAGATTGCTCATCAGATTTCGAATCCTCACTTTTATCACTTTTAGCTGATGATATTGATTCCGCCTTCTCAAGTTCATGTTCTTCGTTCGTACTGTCGGCGACCACATTGGAACCCGTTTCAGAACTTGGAATAGGCAAGTCTTCTTTTTCAGCTGCAACTGATTCCGTATTTGATTCAGCAGCAGATTTACTTTCAGTATTTTTAACTTCGTTTCCAGACGTCTCTTCTGCAGTTTTTTCAGGAATATCAACCTTGTCATGCACAAGCTCTGGTTCCTTGGGACAAATCACGGGTAGGCTAGAGCTGGAACTCTCTTCTTTCCCCTTCTGTCTTGTTTTACCCTCCTCTGTTTGTTTAGGAGATTCTTCAGTTGAAATCTTTTCTTTTGTTTTGGGACTTATAGCATTTGAAGTATTTTTACTGGCTTTTGCTGAACTCGAACTTTTCCTTGTAGTCCTGGGTTTAGCAGGTGACTTCGAGGTCTGCTTGGATGCTGGCGTTTTCTTTGCCTTCTTTGCTGAATCTTTCCCTGCAGACTCTTGTTTCCCATCGTCGACTATCTTCTTGGGTTTAGATTTCACCGCAAAACATACTTTTGAACTAGATTTTGCATTGTCACCAGACTCGGGAGTAGTTGTATTTACAACATTAGCAGCAGATGATGATGAAGCATTTTGAGACGTTGAAAGCACTTGCTTAAAGGTTTCATCCAGATTAAATTCCATTGATTTTTTTGGAGTCACAGTTGACGTACCAGCTGAAAAATCACTTGTTATAATTTCTGATTTCACCTGGATTGGGACAGATATTAGTTCATTAGTCGAAGATGAAAGTGGATCTTCATTTGAAGAAAGCAGTACGGGTGTTCCGGCAGCTTCAGTTACAATCGGTACATCAAAAGTTACCTCCATCTCCTCAGAACTAGACGGCAGAACCCTTTCGCCAGAGGTGGGGCAAACGCTAAACGTGCTCGAAATTAAAAGACCACTCATTTCTTCTTCGGTATCCACTTCCATGGGCTCAACCCCTTCTACCTGTTCCGTACTGGAGTCAATGTCACCTGTGATTACTTCGGGAATGGAGGAAGTGTCAAGTACTGCTGTAACCTGCGATTCAATTATGGAGGGGATCACGGCTTCTGTGAGAGTAATTACATTACTTGTATCTGTGGTGGGTATGACAAGCGATGGGGTCGATACTGTGCTAATAGTTGGAAGAATACTTTCTGAAGACTCATCGGCAGCATCCGGCACTGAAGCAGACGCCGTTGGACTGCAATCTTCAGGTTTCTTGACCAAAATATTAACTGGAGTTTGACCAGGTAACCCCGTGAAAAGCTGGATTCCACGACCTCCAGCAATCAAATTCTTTAGATCTGCCTGGGTAAGCTTCATAATACTTTTATCACTAGCCCTTAAAAGTATCTTCTCTGCTGTATCACCTGGAGGAAGACTGTTCAATATTGGAGACCCTGAGAGAGATGACGCTGTTACAAATACAGGATTTTGTTGAGAATTATCTTCCGACCTTGAGAGCCGTATCATGGGTAGAGACATATTGCCCACAAGGCTTTGCTTCGAAATTATAGCAGTTCTTGTTTCTCCTGCTGAGTCAGGCGTTGAACTTGTAGGTGGCACACCGGGAGGTGTCACGTTGTCGCACTCCGCCCCAGGTGAAAGCAACTTGAATAGCTGAGAAGATTGAGGTTTTTCCTGGCGTACTTGTTGTTCGTACTGCTTTGCCATCAACTGTTGATGCTGAAGCATAAACTTGTGCATATCTATAGAGGAAGATTGAGGTAAACTAGTGGGATTGTTAGCAGAAGTTTAAACTTCCTTAATTGCAGCAGTAATAGATGATGCAAGAGATTCATTGGAATTCGGCTTAGAAACTCGAGCACTCTTTGACTTTGAATTGGATTTCTTCTTGGAGGTCTTCTCGGTGACAACAGGGTCATTGCTAGAGTAGGGTGCTCCAGATGAACTGAAAAATGAACATAAAAATCAATTATTACGTATTCAGTATTCAGTATTCACTCACAACAAATTTGAATCTAGTGCCTACACACAAATAGTAATTTACCTATTGGTGCTTGCATTCGGAACATTTACATCAATCTTGCCTAATTCAAATGGCACGGACGAAGTCAAAGTCGCTGGTCCTAATTCCTGCAGAATCAAGTAAACCATTAAAAGATTTAAAAAAAATTGAACGGGGAATTAAGATAATCATCAAAGGTATAACTACAACACTTACATTCTGAGAACCAGCAACTGAACTTAAATATTTGTACAGAGATGCTGCATCATCTTTTTGAATATCCATAAACTGTCCTGCTTGCATAGAGTCACCACGCTGAGATGGTTGCTGATTTATTAAAGGTGCTCGTTGGGTTGGACCAGATGGTTTCGACATTCGCCGTTTAGCATTAGGACCTTTAGATTTACAGAAAAACAAAATTAACAATTCTGACTTACTTCTATAAGCATACTTACACCAAATTAGAACTTACTTTGCTGCAACAGTTTGGATGCAGTTATGCAACTAGAAGAAGTAATCGATGATGAGATGGAATTTGGATCAGGTCTATAGTAAGCCTTCCTTTTGTTAGTAGACTTATTAGAAGGTATAAACTTGGGGCCATCAAATCCATAATCATAATTGCCGATTTGAGTTTTTGCCGAATCTTCTCGTTTGCTAGGTGCAGCGTTGGAACCTACATCAGA
The DNA here is from genome assembly GCA_034693345.1 of Entomobrya multifasciata. Classification (NCBI taxonomy): domain Eukaryota; kingdom Metazoa; phylum Arthropoda; class Collembola; order Entomobryomorpha; family Entomobryidae; genus Entomobrya; species Entomobrya multifasciata. The sequence continues at coordinate 31,032 of JAQFXM010000636.1, read as the reverse complement.
CCTGCTATCCAGTTCATGATCGATGGAATCTCTACTGTCTTCATTGTTACTTGGAGCAAATGATTCTGTTTCTCCATCAGTGAGACTTGATTTCCGCTTTTTAACCCTCTGTTTTTTCGAGCTGGACACATCAGAGCCGCCATGGGATTTTGCAAACTGAGCGTGCTTCATGGAGATATTGGGAGCAATAATTTGGTTGTGTTTTGAATGCAAATTGACAAAATAAGCTATTTCATCCATAACCGTCTTGTCAATGTACGACTGAGTGACCAAAAGTTTCTCTCTGTGATCTCTTGGAACATAAAGATTTTCATTTCCTGAACCCACCACAACCAATGAAGTTTCGCATGCCATACGTCTTCTAAATAGTTCCATGTCAGTTAGGCTGTAAAAAAGATAATCGATTTCATCAATTTCTCGTTTCTCACTGTTATCCTAACTATGAACTAAATCATTTCACAGTCAATTTTTTATATTTCCTCTTACCTATTATTGGACGATTGTCCTCCAATCACAAATAAAACCGGATGTTTAACTCCTCCAAATATTTTGAGAGCCTCGTCGTACATTTCGTGTAAAGTGTGCAAGGGAAACCCTAATGCAACAATTCCATCAACAGGGCCAGCTGTGACCGAAAGTCTGCCTGCAAGTATCGCACCAGCACCCCAACCCACCAAGAACAATGGTCTATCTGGATGAAAGTGTCGCACTTGCCTAATCTTGTCTCTGGCATGCGCAATCATCTTTTCCAAATATGTCACTGGTGAAATAGCATCCAACTTGTCACGACTACTTGGGTGAACCTTAATAATCTGGATAAAAACATGAAAAAATTATATTCGTCTTCAATAACCAAAATCTATGAAGTAAGCGTACATAACTCGACTCTCGACATACCTTTCCAACGCGATTAAACATGCGATAGTACTGCTTCAACCGTCTGTTCAACGAATATTTCGGGAATATCGCACCAGGAGCGATCATCAAAAATACTGGATTAGCCGACAGTTTCTTCAAACGATGCAGCAAAACTGGTGAGAAAGGGTCCCATTGACGCTCCAGAAGAGTTTTGAACGCTTCTGCATTTTTGGCAGAGTGTAGCTGTTGCATTGCCTCTTCCACCTGTGGCACAATTGATTTAGCGGGCAGACGTATTTCAGGTTGTTCGGCCTTTTCTTCAGAATTTTCTGTGTTCTCATTGGTACTGCCAGTTGGCTTTGGATCATTCTCAGTTTCAGACTTCGTTTCATCCACTAGAACATCGCCGGTGAAGTAGTTAATTTTTTCCTCTTCCATAAATGGCGTCAGGAGTTGGGACAGTTCGTTATCCCGACCGTATGCAGACTGCAAAGGGGTTATAATGCTCAGTTTCATCATTCGGCTTATCAGTTGTGGACACTGTGCTTTAAGAGTCTAGAATAGAGACAAAAACAAATAATCAATTTAAGAATTTAAAAACAATCAAGAACTTAATACAAAACATTTATTACGCATGTAACGTACCTGCAAAACATCCATGTAAATTGCAAGATATGCGAAATCCAAATATTCCGTAAGAACTGAATGCAACCACTGGGTTAATTTAGTATCCCAGAGATATTCCCCAAAAATACGTCGAACTCGGCTTGCAGTTCTGTCCAAAGATGCTCGACGAAGAACAGGTTCAGTGTCTCCGTTGGCAGTGTAAGTCAATCGAGCAAGTCTTTCAGCATGTAGGGTTCCAATCACTTTATCATACAACGCACTTTGAGACTTTGTCCATCCAGTTCTATATTTAAAACCAATTTAACTATTACTTTACTTCTGAATACATGGTGAGTGCAGTTCAGGTTTCAGGTGAAATTATTAGTTTGTCAAAAAATCTTACCTGACTACTTTCGACTCCCAGTTATCACCAGTATCAACATCACGGACAAACTTTACGTATTTGCCACATTCATTCATAACTTCTTTTGCCTTTTGGACATCGTATGCAACCCTTTTCTCCGGCTCTGGATCGACCCCTTCAACGTCAATCTCCACATCACTTTCATCTCTGCATTCTGAACCACCCCTGGAAGAAGAAAACCGTGAACTTCCTCCACTTAATCCAAGTGAATCTCCTCGCCTGAAAAATAAAAATGACATTCAGCAAATATTTAAATACAACACAATACAATTGCATACATCTTCTTACATTTACAATACATTTTTACATACTTTAACAGATGTTCCAACTTTGACGGTGGCGAAGGCATTGACGCAGAAGACATGGAAAGCTGTGTTCTAGCCCTAGACAAAGTTGTATAGGTGATAGGGGATCGACTTCCTGTCTCAATAGTTCCAACGGTTGGCAAACTTCTTGCTTTGGCCCCGCCTTTAGGGCCTAAAATGTATCGAATCATTTGGTGATTACTTCCGACTGCTGGAAGAGGATCAGGTGGAACGCAATAGCTATGGTCTGTCAGAATATATTCCAGCACTTGTTTCATCTATGCGGAACACAAAACATGAATATAAAATTTAACTTAAGCTAACTTAGTACACTACATCTATTTACGCATTTACATTTCTACATGTCTTCGTCTTCCAGAAACTAATCGTTAGTCATATTATACAACTTACCGTCAGATGAGGACCTGCGAGTATTTTCTTATCGAAGACGCTTGGTCCTACTGAGGCGCTGGACGACTTTCTGTATTTCCCAGTAGTTGACTTCCTTGGCGCTTTTGGATTTTTTTGCTGAGAGGGTGACTTCAACTTGGAAATTTTCTTAAAAGTTGGTTCAAACTGCTGTGCGTACTCCGACTTTTTCCCCATCATTAACAACTCTTTCTTACTTTTCCGACCTCGTTTTTTCGGAGGTGGCTTCTCAATACCTTCGAGATCAAGGGATTTTTGTTTCTTATTATATGGTCGTTTGGTTCTTGGTTTTTCGTCAGGTGTTCCTTTTGAGGACTGATATGAAAAAGACTCGTGTTTTCTGTAATAACTGCTATCAGAGTTTGTGTACGTGTCTGGTACCTCTGATTTGATTTCCGCAGCAGAAAATGGCGGTCGAACACCAGATTCGCTCTTCCCTGGAGCTGAAGTGGTTTCAGATTCTTCCATGTTGTCAACTTTTGAGTTATTCTACAAATGAAGTCAGATTAGGAAATATGGTTAGTTCACTATTTCGAAATGATTATAATTTCGAAACATAATGCCAAACGAAAATGGAGTGAGAAACGGGGAATAACTTACTTGGTTATCGGGAACCCCGTCCCCTTGGGGGGCACGTGGGGTTACCAGTTGAAAGAAAACAATCTTGACGCCTTAATCTGGAAAATATCAGTGAATGATTTAATAATTAACAAATGCCTTAACCACATGCCTCAGCACTAATTTACAAAACTAGCATACAACTGAACAAGTATGCAATTTGCAGTTCAAGATTATGACGAGGATATGATATAACAAACATTATATACATATTCTTACTCGGAAGAAAATGGATGCCAATTTACTTATCTATTAACTTACATAAACACACAAGAAAAATGGAACGTGCACCTCGTGCACGCTACTGGTCACGTTTAAAGGTACACCGGAACTGGAGGAGGAGAGAAGGATAGGGTGAACTACGGAAAAAGGGAAAAGGAAGGTAGAAAAGGTTATGTCATTGGTAAAAGGTTATTGATAAATATTACATAATGCATTAAGAAAAGGCGAAAATGACTATTACATAATTTATCTTATTTATCAGCAAAAACATTACACTAATCAAGTTCTAGCATTCGCTTCAGGAATGATAACATTGATGACCTTGAATCTGAACTTACGTTTTTGAACTGTCTAGATGCAGCTAATGTGCAAAAACAAGGTGGGGAAAGGTAGACCTTAGAACTCTTTAATTATGCTCAAAAGGCGACCTGCAAATATAAAAGTCGAAAAAATGAAGGACTACCGACAGCCAAAAGTACTACGGGAAGTACGTCAAAAGTAGTAATTAATCTCAATTTTATCGAAAGACACACTCACACTTAATTGAATACTACAGTGGCCTCGACATGCGTCACCAGTCATCTGGGCTACTGTAACGATTCTTGCTCAGTCATGTGATCCTGGAATTCAGATTCCAAAACTCAGCTCCCACGTCGAAGGTTACCTGACCAGACCGGTAACAAGAAATTCAATCAATATCATCCATTAAATTTAATGACATTTCCAACACTATCTTATTTGACTTGCATTAAGCACGTCTACACTTCAATTAATCAGTCAAATTTGAACTGACTTACCACAATTTGAATTTGAAATTATCTAACAAAAGCCTTATCACTGACGGACTCCAACTCCACATCAGTCCGGAAGTTTTTTCCGACACTGGTGAAATTCCAATTCTAGCTGCTATGTAGTCTAAAGCTCTTCTTACGCACTTTTAACAGCTGTCAACTTTAAGCAGTGGACGACTTTTAAGTCAACAACTTCATATTAAAATCGTAAAATCACTGATCACTTTGAACATGTTTTGATTTTCATTCATCCGATTCGATCGACTACACAAAGTATAAACAAACAATTCGTACCTGACGGGCATTTAAAACACTCAATGAGTTCCCTCGAATGAATACCTCTCACAAACTAACCCAAGTTCTCAAGCTTCTACTCTACGTAGACTTACATTACCCCAAAAACCCTCTCTTTCGCTAAAAAACTTCCTTTGTGGATCAAACGTACCACATGCGTACATCAAACATGCTCATCATATAATGACAAGCACATCATGCTTGGATTTCAAATGTTTAATTTAGACTTCATGATAGTCTGTCTAAACCGCCAATCACCACTCACTTGCAATGCATTGCAAAAAATGATTTGCAAATTTTTCGCTACTTCCCTCCACAATTATTGTGGTTGGTAATAATGGTCAATTGTTCTTTCTAATTTTGTTTTGTTTAAAAAAGTAAATGCATATTTAATTTTTAGCACTTAAAGCTATATTATACCTGTAAAAAATGAATGTATGTATGTATTGTTAGCAAAAAATTAGTAGACACACAGACAGGTATATTAGTTAGTTTTTTTAGGTAGGAGCGCAGCTTGTAGAGAAATATACAGAGCAAGAAGGGAGCCATCGTTGAGTAGAGTATCCGAGAGTCGTGGGATTTGGCTGACGAAGATGAAAATTAGAAGAGTGAATGGTGAATGGAAGGAAGTGTGCCTCTCAATTCTCAATTGTAGCTTTTGTGCTATAAACAGATAGATAGTTTTTTAGTGCACTGAATGCATGTAAAAGCTCTCTTTTGATTCTGGTTGAGTGCGCGAGAGAGAACGAGGTTGGCTCTGAGAGATAGAGAGGCAAGTAAGTGAAGTGAAGAAAGAAGTCTAACAGCTTTTGCTACACAAATTGTCAATAATATTCATTCAAGTAAGTTGTGTTTTTGTTTAGAAATTTTTTGTGCTATATAGTTTACTAGTTGGCTATTCAATTTGCAGACATATGTTTTCAGGAGTATTGTTACTTCTGTCATTGTTTTTTTGAGTAATTAAAATTTTAAATGCAAGTGTTTTTATTTTTTAAGGGGGAAAAGTAAAGTGTGTCTGGATTTTTAATTAAAACAACTGTCAACATGGCTGATAAGGATGATTCGGAGAAGACCATTGCGGAGGACTTGGTTGTGACTAAGTACAAGATGGCTGCTGAAATCACTAACAGTAAGTTATAATATAATTTTAATTTGGATCAGTTAGCGAGATAATGGTAGAAGATATGGATTTACGGAGAGTGGCGTCATGCTACCTCTAGGTATGCCCTGTTGATAAAAAGAAAGTACGATGCAAAATATGTTCATGCGGTGAAATCCATATTGTTGTTAAACTTTCATTTGTAAATGCATGTACGTGAATTTTAATGCACCTAACTTTTAAATGCAACAATGGGTCATGTCATGGGTCTGCTCATATTTTTTAATGTTTCTGTGTTCAGTGTGTTAATTCTTCAAATGATTACTTTGCAGAGGCCCTCAAGGCTGTTTCTGAGAAATGTGTGGTGGGAGCCTCCGTCAGGGAAATTTGCATACTGGGAGACAAAATCCTTGTAGAAGAAACTGGCAGGCAGTTCAAGAAAGAAAAGGAGCTGAAGAAAGGTAAAAGATTAGACCTTCAAATTACTTTAACTTTCACTTGATACGACTAAAGTTAGCAGAATTATTGTTCAAGTTTGGTTAATCATTGATATTGTTGTTTTTAGGAATCGCTTTCCCTACCTGTATTTCGGTAAACAACTGTATCTGCCACTATTCACCTTTGAATTCAGAGCCCGATTATGTACTAAAGGAGGAAGACGTTTGCAAGATGTAAGTGATAAGCAAGCATTACTGAACTGGATTTTTATGTGATAAAAGTGAAAATTTAATCTTGCTTTTTAATTTCTCAGCGACATGGGCTGTCACATAGATGGATTTATAGCAGTGGTTGCTCACACTTTAGTGGTTTCTCCTGCTAGTGGCAAAGTTTCTGGCCGCAAAGCCGATGTGTGCTTGGCAGCACATTACGCCTCCGAAGCAGCTTTACGATTAGTGAAACCTGGAAATGAGGTAAGCTTTCAATTAATGATTTTGCGTAAGAAATTTTTAGGAAGAAACTGCTGTCTCATTAGTAAACTGTTGTTATATCTGTGAATTTGTTTTTTATCCTTATTTTTCTAGTCCGATAAAGTGACTGAAGCCGTTCAAAAAATCGCTGAGAGTTACAAATGTAAGCCGATCGAGGGCATGTTGAGTCACCAGTTGGAGCAGAACCGCATTGATGGAGAGAAAACTATCATCCAAAATCCTAATGAAGCTCAAAAGAAGGAGTATGAAAAATGCACATTCGAACTTCATGAGGTTTACGCTGTGGATGTACTTATATCTACTGGCGAGGGTCAAGTAAGTCGATACATAATTCCCACTAACACTAAATTACTGTCATTAAAAATAGGTTAACTTACTAACTTATTTGTACTCTTAATCTTCTCCAGGGAAGGGAATTGGAAACACGCGTCTCTGTGTACAAACGAACGGAGGATCAGTACATGCTTAAACTTAAGGCTTCCAGGGCTTTCTTCAGTGAGGTAAGTTACCACTCGAGTACCGAATTCTTCAACAATTTTTCATCTTATTTCATTTTAAAGCAATATGTTAACATTTTTATTCGTCGTTTTAGGTGCAAAACAAACACGGCCTGATGGCTTTCAACTTGAGAGATTTTGATGACGAAAAGAAGGCTAAAATGGGAGTTGTCGAATGTGTCAAAAACAAGCTTATTGAGCCTTACCAGGTTCTGTATGAAAAACCAGGTAAATATCCCGACAGTTCTACTTTATTTGTGAACCTCAGCTTATGTTCATTTCTCACTGTGTGGTTGATTGTTGTGTGATTTTTCAGGTGAAATTGTAGCTCAGTTCAAATTCACTGTGTTGCTTATGCCGGCTGGTTCCCATAAAATCACAGGACTGCCTTTTGATCCTACTCTTTTCGAATCAGAGAATAAAGTTGAAGATGAAGAACTTAAGGTAAGAAATTTTGTTATAAAATCTTCTGTGAACTAACTTCAGGAGTGCAACATGTAACAAATTTTCATATTGAATATTTAACAGAAACTTCTATCGTCTGGAGTCAACCCCAACAAGAAGAAGAAGAAGAACAAGGCAGCAGCTGGTTCCGGAGATGCCAAGGCGAAAACTGCGGCGAATGGTGAAAATGAATGTTGATCTGTTTCGGTTGATTGAAGACTGGTCGGTTCAAGCACTTTATTATTACATGAATGTTTTGTTTTTATTATTAAATACAAAATACAACCTAGACCGCAACAATTTGCAAATAGTTTAAAAAAGTGGTAAATGACTTCACGGATTAAATGACATGGACATTGATTTTTTGCAAGAATGGAAGGGGAGACTCTTATATACAAACCTATTATACATGTATTTAGATGTGTAATTCTAATTATTATCAAACAATCACTCATTCAGACGTACATCATCAAATTCTACGTTTTTTGTGTAAAAAAACATTTTGTTTAATGGTTCTTTCTACATTGGATATTGAATTATACAAAAATTACATCTATCTACATATTATATGCATATATTGATTTCTAAAAAAATTGGATGCACTTTTGTCAGTACTTATTACTTATTTTATTTTCTAATTAAGTATGATAAATAATATGTGGTTAGTCATCATCCCGGTTCTGACGGTGATTTCCATTTAAAACTTTTAGTATTGGCAAGTTAAACAATTATTCATGTTTAAACATGCTTTTTATAATAAAGAAATTTTGTTTCACATAAAAGATGTCGCAAGTACGAAATCTGTCAGCTTACTAAGCTGATGCTTTCACCTGTGAAATGTAGCTAGTTAATTATAATGCATTTCATTTCATATGCAAGGCGGTTAATGCCAAAAGTTCTGAGAAGTTCAATCTCTTTCATTCACGCCATCATCTCTCCGATTTTGGTCTTAAAATATTCATATGAACAATTAGAGGAGTTAAAAAGCAACCATACCATGATTTATGACTATGTTAACAATTATGAAATGAATTTGAATTTACGCAATTGATTCAATTTGTAACTGAGCATGTATTTTATTTAGATAACTCGCAACAAAATTTATTATTTACTGGTCTAATTTATTTCTAATTACTACATTTTAAATCGGCCTTTTATATACATTCACATCAACCAGCTCATGCTTTAGACTTCTCCGACTTGGAAGCACCAGCACCGGTCTGAGGCTCCGAAGCCAATTCTGTTAGCTTTTGCCATCCTTGCTTACTTAAATTTTGTATTGTTTCCGGTGAATCAGCAATGGCTTCGGCAACCCATCCGACTCCCTTGTTCCAACCAGGTTTGATAACACCGTTTATAGGGCTGCTGATGCTTGAAAGGTCAAAACTAAGCCATTCCTTGCGGAAGTCTGAAACAGCCTTTTTGAAAAGAGAAAAAAGTCAACAGTTTAAGGATGAATTGCAAGCATATTGGCGCTGAGAAGTAATTTTTCATAAAAATTATAATATGCCATATACTTACTTGTGAATATGGTTTCACAGTAGAACTAACTGACGATGTAACATACTCCGCCCATTTCTTCACATCCTGGTTGGCATTGTACAGGGCTTCCGCATCCTTGCAAAGTTTCGCATAATTTTCTATCGTTTCATCGGTCCCTTTCCAAAGTCCAGCTTCATAATACAAGTAAACTGTTCCACCCGCCAAACCGGCTTTCGTGGATAATCTATCAATTTATTTCCAAAAATAAATTTTATAACAAAGTACAAGAAAAAATTACACCCCCAAAAATTGTCAAAAAGTTTTACTATAAATTTTACACGTTCAAATAGCTCATTTAAAAAATTACCTTATCAATCCACCTAATTTCCTCAGAGCCATAATTACACCGGAATGGAAGGAGGTTTGGTGATTGTGTAAATTAACTTGCTTTCACTCAGATTTACTTTAATCGGCACTTCTTACTCAACTTTCTCCTTGACCAAGACCAACCCAATCAAAGAAAGAAAGGTTGCATTTGCATTGCACGTTGCGGTTGCACAGCTGATAGTTCTCATGTGTACACTCGGTGCATGTGTTGTTATGCATGTCCAACTTAACTGCAGACAGAAGTGCACGCAACGTTCCTGTCCTGACAGTCAAGAACGCTTACTTTTAAAGTTTTAAATGCAATACATTTAATTTAATGTTTAAAGTAAAGTCTCCTCTTTTTAATAAATTTAACTAACGAATTATAAATACTAGATAGTTTTTAAAATGGAAGACGAAATAGCTAAACTTTGTGAAAGTGGAGTACTTCCAAAGCTTCCGTTTCTTCTTGAGGAGAAAGATGAATACAGCCTGAAATCATTTTTCAGTGAGCCAGTTTTTGAAGATACAGTTTCAGGTGAACTGCTGGAAACATTGTCGTTAGTGAAGAAGAAGGAAATTTTAGAAAAGCTGTTGAATAAACTGAAAGATGATGCTGACTTAGAGTCTTGGCGAAAGTTGACACCGAAATCTAGAGCAAACATTATTATTTTCCTGAGCGAGAATTACGATGGATCTCAGTTGTGGTCCAGTTCTGAAGTTAGTTCTATTGTTGCGAAAATTTGTGATGAAATATCAGAGAAACTTGGTGACAAAGAGTCCAGCGCCGGTACTGAGGTTTCTCATGAAGAGAAAGCGTTTTCATTGTCATTATGGTTTAGACAAAATCATGAGCAGTGTTTAACCCTAAAAGACACTGATTTTCACAAAATTCTTCAAATAATCAGGGTGAAGTACACAAAGGCTGATTGGAAGTACTATCCAGCTAGTGTGCATGGGTTTGGGTGGATCTTGGAACAAGTTTTTGTATGCATTTTGATTTTTCATATAACTTCGCACCTACAAAAAATTGAGCTTTTTGCTGACATTAGGATTTTATTTTTATGTTTCAGAAACCGCAGTTAGCTGACGTAATTGACATGATTCTACCTCCAACCTTACTGTTTTCTGATGACTATTATGATGACTTTAAAATGTTGGGCTTGAAAATGCTTTCACACATTGTGCATAACGTTGTATGTAAAATCCACATGAAAAATTATAACTCCAGTACAGTTTACTAAAAAATACCAATTTTGTAAATATTTGCTTTCTATGATCTCTTTAAAATAGGATACCAGTGATTTGATGAAAAATAACTGGGCAAACGTCATCTACGATGCTGTGCAACGTCATTGCACAGACACTGAACCAAAAGTGATCAAACTAGCGATGAGTGTTTTAATGAAGCTATTGTCAATGATAGAGAAAGACCCTTCAACCAATGCGTCTCAGGTAAATCATATTTTTCTGAAGTTTTTTAAATGATATGTCAAAGATTATTTTGAGTAATTCCTATTTCTACATTTTGCAGTTTACAAAGTATGATAGTCTTTTGAAGCAAATCCTTTTCCAAATGGAGTTTACCAGTGACCTGAACCAGAAGAAGGCTTGGCTCCCAATCATAGAAACCTACATTAATGCAATGGGCTTAGCTACTTTACATTGGAGCGATAAAATATGCGATGTCCTTTGCGAATTAACAGTGTGCAACGACCATAATGTGTGGAATGAAATTCTTAATGTGAGTCACACTGTCACACAAATTTTTAGCGACGCGTCTTTACAAAAAAATTTAAGCTTAACATTTTATAAATGTTCTATATATAATTGGATTTTTTAGGTTACTGCAGCACTTATCAGAAATACATGGGTGAAAGCCGACTGTCAACGTATTTGCGAAATTATTCTTCGTGTAGTTTTCAACGTATCTTCCTTTCACTCTGTATGCGTAAATGCTGAAGATAAAAAGAAAATTATGGATAACGCATCCTCTACATTGACTCTACTGAAAAAATGTGATAATTTCAGTAGTGTAGAAAAGCAGCTTATAGAAATTACAGAAAAAGGAAGTTCACAAAATCTCCATCCAGATTTTATAGTATCTCTAAAAGATATTTTATTATAAAATGTATAGCTATTAGAATTAGAATTATATACAGGAATAACTTTCTCTGAGAAAACAGTATTTGTATATATATTTTTTACACTTTTAAAATTAAAATATACGTCGAATAGGAAGTAAAGTCATACGTGCTGCGTCCCTTAAATAAATCTTTCTTTCAAAATGTACTTGAAACGTCCTTTGACTTCTTACAACTCCAGCTCTCCAAGATAAATTTTCCTGTCAACTCCCGCTGACATCACTGTAAAAAATTTGATAAAAGGAAACAATGCATAAAGTTCACTTTTATAAATGCCGAAAAAATGGTTTTGCTGCGAGTATGATTAATTCAAAATTCAAATCCAATTAAAGTACTTACAGATTGGCTCCTGTGGATGCATATCCACTGCCACAACTGCTCCTTCATGTCCAGGCAGTTGATACTGAATCTGGCGGGTATTAGTATCCCAAACGTACACATATCTGTCAGAACTACCCGAAACGACCCTTTGACCATCCTTAGACCATGCACATTTCAGCAAATATTTTTCAAAACCGTGGCTATGACCTTGGAAAATTTTCATGCATCTTTCTCTGGGAGCGAATGGTCGAACATCCCATATTCTCAAAGTTCCATCCATTGAATTACTCAAAACATAACTGCAAAAAATAGTAGAAATACACGCGTTACAAATAAGTTATCATGAATCTTTAATCAGAAAAGTTATATTAAACCAGATTAGCTTTGGTATGAATACCTTCCATCTGGAGAGAGATCTAAACAAGTGATGGTATCCGTATGACCTTTAAGTGTAAACGATACATCAGCCTTTCGCAGGTCCCATACTTTGATTTCATTATCAATCCCTCCACTCACTACTTGCTGAGTACTTTCCCCAAAAGTACAAGCAGTCACTTGATAAACTGAATTCAGATTGACCACTGAGCCACGTCGCCGAATATCCCAAACACGGACCTGAGCATCGTCACTCCCACTGACAACAAGAGGAGGTCCAGCTTTCGCTTCTCCAACAGCATTGACAAAATTAGTGTGGCCTTTTAAGCGTTTAATTCTGGATCCAGAAGCAACATCCCAAACTCCAACAGTTTTATCTACAGATGCAGTGTACAGCATGGAACCATCATAGTTGAAACGCAGGTCACAAATGGTTCCTTGATGTGAAGGTTGCATGATGGCACTGTCACATTCTCCATACGTTTGCCACAAGTCTAAAAATGGATTTAAATTGGTATAATTTTTACTAATTTGTCTAAGCAATCTTAAATATGAACGAAATATTGTAAGTTTTAATATTCTTACAAACACTACGCTCTGAGCCTGCAGAAGCCAAGACATCTCCCTTGGGGCTAAATCTGGAACACAAAACTTCTGATGCATGACCTTCCAGTAGCATGATAGGGGACAACAGAGACGACGTCCGTTTCGGTTTAGGCTAAAAGTTTACAAGATAGATAGAGTTAATATTTTCATGAATCCTTTTTCTAATTTTTGATATCTCAGGGTTTCATTGACATATGAGGTCAGGTCAAGCCCGCAAAAAATATACTTACTCCATCCGAATCGAATTCCATCACTTCCATCCTCGATTTTTTCGCAGAGGGAAGAAGGCTCATGTTATCATTGCCCCTCTTGGGCCCGAAGTCGTACGGCATTTTTATAAAAGAGCACTGGAGAACCAGTTAGAAAATCAAAAAACCTATAACTGTGTTAGGATTTGGGGGATAATTTGTGACACGACACGACACAACTTGATAACTTTGTGATGGTGCTGTATCTGTCAAGTTAACCACACCAAAAAAACCAGAAAAAAGGGTCCCTTGAATTGCTCTTTAAGGATTACTTCTTCTTCTGCTCGACCAATTATAATTAAACTGTTTTTAAATTCAAATTTGATCGGTAACCAGTTTGCTGTGTTCAGTGTTTGTGCATCAATCAACAAAATCAACAATAGCCGGATCGTTTTTGTATTACCCACTATTTAGAAAATATTCTTTGGGGCAAGGAGCAACAATTTTGTTCTGTATGTCCTGCAGCAGTTTCGTAAGAGAAATGCCTTTTTTTACCCCAATCTCTTTTCTCTGTAGTGTGCGTGCATGCAAGTAAATGAATTTATGTGTAACATGCATGGTAAATGGACTTGACTAATGAAGTAATGATGAAAATTTACCTTTTTAAAATCTAGTCACTGAAATAAGGTTTATCTTCTTTTTGGTGTAGTATTGAATGTGCACTAATTAGGATAACTGTCAATGGGTACAAATGTAGCAAATGTAGCAAAATCTGTGTAAACTAAACGTAATTGCAGCTAATAAATGCGTTGCTTAAAGCTATGCACAGGAAATACATACACCACCATCAAATTTATAATCATAATTATCGGTTTCATTTTAATTTTGCGAACAAATATATTTCATGACATACAAAATGCATACAATATCGAAAATACAAGAAAACTTAATTGCACCTTTTTTGTGAAAAGAACAAAAAAATATAAGTCATCATAAAAATTTAACGTTTCTTTCCTTTCTTCTTTCCACCTCCACTTGGGTTATCAGTACTGCCATGAGGTTTGTTAGACTTTTCCACTCTGGACTTCAGCTTGGGGATCATTTCACCGCAGTAAACAAGAAGCGAATCGCCTGAAATTAGAAAAAATCACTCATAAGAATATAGTACTTGAGTTAACTACAAATAAAAAGTAGAACTTACGGTTAGGAAAATTTGGGTTTATGGGAGTTCCATCATCATTCTTAAACTGAACTCGGATTCTCCCACGAATTGTAGGTTCATGAGACTTTTCCCGAGGATACACCTTGTTTTCAACGCCAACCGTGAACCCAGCAGCAGCTACGACATCTCGGATTTCCTGATAATTGGGGTCCTCACAACCCTAAAAGATAAGATAAGATAAGAAAATTTGTTTCAATGCTGTAAAAATTTAATGGTGCGACATTAACATGCACGACTGATGAAAGATTAAGTGTTACTTGTTTACCTTTGTCTTTGGAATTTTTCTACCTTCAGCTATTGTCTTTTTGCTGTTTAAATAAGCAGGATAGATGCAGATCCACCTAAAAAAGATTAATCAAACATAAAAATTAACGTGACCATTTTAAGAATATTTGAATTTTATATACTTTAAAGTATAGAATTTTTAAATGAAATTTATGATGAATTATGTACCTTTCTTTATCACTATATTTCTTGTTTTTCTTAACGTCCATGATTTCTACTTTCTACCTCAATTAAGTCTCCGAGGAAAGTTTACGTAGATTGATCACGATCCAAATCGCATTTAAGTTTTAGATGTTGTGTTGTTTACAACCAAGAACATATGTTTGCTTCACCATTCACCACTGCTCCTTTAAAATCAACACTTGAAGGGATTGTTTAACGTCCAGTTGATAACTTCAACAATGCAATCAACAGTTGGTTTGGGGCAATGAGAAAATATATGACGAACTTAATGTTTAATGAAAGGCAACTTCATTAAACTGTATTAAACTTTTCAAAACATCAAACCCATTTTAAATGGCACTTCAGTAAAGAATGTCTTAATTTTTGAGTCTCGAAATTACCCGCCTAGAATTTTTGTAGGGATACCAAAAGAAAGGGGGGAAGTGAAACAATATATTGTGTATATCCAAAATCCAGACCTCAAAAAAATGGTATCGCATTTAGCTGATGTGCGAAATACCATTTAATGTTAACTGTGTTTAATAATATTAATGGAGGCTGGAAATTCAAGTTTTCTTGTCCATCATAAACAACAAATTAGAGATCAATGCACAGTGAAGGTATTATACTATTTTGATAATTACTAATTAATTGCTTAATTTTTTAAAGTCATACGGACTGACGTACGGACACGCATCACACATCATACAAAGCATCTGCTACATTCCACATTCTGCATTCAGCTATTTTGGTCTTTTTTAGTCTGCTGTGCATTTATGCTTGCTTACAAGAAGCAACGTGCAGTGCAGTGCATGAAATGCAATGCAAGAGTAATACATAGGTACGGAACAAGTTTGCAGCCGCTTTGTTACTTTTTTGTGTTATGTACTTGTGTAAAAACGACCGTTGCTCAAATTTTTGTCCGCTTGTTTTTTCTCTGCTGAGTAGTAGTAAAAGCGACTGGGTGACGGTGGGAGAGGAAAGATCTTTTTCAATCCGTTCCCTGTCATTTCGCCGTTATCCTAATTTTTTTGTGTTGTGTTGTGTTCGGTTCCGGAATTTTAAATCCTGATTGTTTTTGTTGTAGTTAAGGACACCTATAATTAACATTTTAATCCAGTCACTGTAATAATTTTGCAGTGATTTCCACAACAGTCAATGTCACCATTTACATTTACTGATTACAGTATTCCAGTGCCAGTGCCAGTGCCACAACTTGTTAATGTGAATTCGTGAAGTGAGTAATCTATACGCTTAAAAACTCAAATAAAATGTCACTTTACGGACCTAACGGATTATTGGGGTATGTAAACATAGTTATAAATTTAACTGATGAAAGATTCAACTTGTCAATTTTAAAAACTATAAACTCATCATCAAAACATTAATGTATTTCTTATTATGAACTTTTGCAGTAGGGGAGGTAGAACCCCAGCCACTCCCATGTCAGCGACATCATCAAGAAGAATGGGTCCTCCCAGTTCCGCAAGCTCTGCAAGAAGTACTGCCCGTCCTGGAACTGCAACATCTGTTTTAAGGAGCAACAACAACAATGACGGCGTCAATCGTCAGCTTCAGTTAAATTCGAAGGATTGTGATCCTGTTGAAGTGTATTGTCGGATCAAACCACTGGAAGAGGAGACTGACAGCTGCATCCAGATTTTAGATGACACAAACTTAGCTTTGATCCCACCGGAGACCTCAATGGCTTACAAGAGTGGGAATCCGAAGGAAGGTCGTTACGCTTTTCAGAGAGTTTTTGGAAGTGACGCGACTCAAAAGAAAATTTTTGATGAAGTAGCTCTGCCCTTAGTTAAGGTAAAAACTGAGTCCTATTTCAGCTTGTTTTGAGCACATTGTACAGTATACTTGCAGTTTAACTAATTTTATGAAATTTTCTAAATTGATTTTGTGTATTGGTCTGTTTTCAGGACTTTCTTCAAGGCAAGAATGGACTTCTGTTTGCATACGGCGTTACAGGCTCTGGGTACTTATTACAACTTATAAATAATTTTTAAATGTTTTCTTTCAAATATGCGTCATTCATTATGTCTAATTGGTTTGCTGTTCTGTTCCAATAGAAAAACTTACACTATGTCGGGAAACGCTGAAGACAGCGGTGTGATGCCACGATGTTTGGATGTGATTTTCAACTCGATTTCCAAGAATCGTTCTTGCAAATTTGTGTTCAAACCAGATAGATTTAATGGATTTGAAGCACAGTCGAAAGCAGAGGCGATGGACGATCGCCAAAAAGAGCTGATGGAGAAACTGAAGGAGAATGGGAAAACACCTTCCAGAAAGTAATTAAGCTTGCAAGGCGGCATGTTAAATTGTAGATTTTTAGAAGGATGAATGTTAATTTTTTTCTGATTTCTGTCTTAATTAGTGGTCGCGGCCCAGCAACAGAATACGGGGTGGACCAGTATACCAATCGTATCAGAGATGAGACCTCAGTTCCACTTAAAAATCAAGATTCCGTATATGCCGTGTTCATTACCTATGTGGAAGTTTACAACAACTTTGTGTATGATTTGCTTGATGAATCTCCTATTGACCCTAAAAAACGTGCAGGAGCTCTACAGACCAGAATGCTGCGAGAGGATGCAAGTAAAAATGTTTACGTACATCAAGTTACGGAGGTGGAAGTTGAGTCTCCTGAAGATGCCTTCAGTGTGTACTTGAGAGGACAACGACGAAGACGCATGGCCCATACCGCTTTGAATACTGAATCCAGTCGGAGTCATTCCATTTTCAATATACGTCTTGTTCAGGTAAATATATTTTGCAGTGTTTGAATTTGAATGTTGTATTTCATTTTTGTAGGAAATCACAATAACTGATTTGTGTTTTAATTTTTCACAGGCACCTCTGGATGCAGAAGGCGAAGAAGTTGTTGAAGGCAATGAATGGATTAAGGTCAGTCAGTTGTCTTTGGTGGACTTGGCAGGAAGTGAACGTCATGGCAGAACACAGGCTAGTGGAGAACGGTTGAAAGAAGCAGGTAAGTTGGTGAAATAAAATTGGTTTCAGGTGCAGGTGCAGTTCTGATTCAGAACTTCTGAAGTTTTACTTATTCAATTTAACTTAAACTTTCAGGAAATATTAACAATTCTCTGATGACATTAAGAAAGTGCATGGGGATTCTTCGTGATAATCAAAAGAATAATGCTAATGGAGTGGTGCCATATCGTGAATCTAAATTGACCCATTTTCTTAAAAATTATTTCGATGGAGAAGGACGCGTTCGTATGATCTTATGTGTAAATCCCAAAAATGCTGACTATGACGAAAATCAGGTTATTAACGTTACATTTTAATTACATCCTATAAATTACGAAAACTTGGGTTAATTTGTGAAGTGACGTATGTATTTTTGTATACTTTCAGCATGTAATGACTTTTGCTGAGTTGACACAAGAGATCGTGATTGTTAGACCTCAAGAGAAGAAAATTGATCCGATGACGCCCCACAGACTCAAAGCTAACGAGATGTATAAGGAAGCTAAAAGGCAGTTGGTGGATGAAAAAATCATTGAAGAGGATCAACTTCCGAGAAGTGACGTTAACATGGTCTTTGGCTTGGGTATCCCGATTCCATTGTGCAAAATGTCCAAGTCAACTGAAGAAGAGTGTTTGGCTACTCTACGAAAGGCTTTGGAAATTAGGGTGAAAGCGAAGGGAGAGTTGGCTAGCTACATTGCAGATAAACGTAAGCTTATAAAATTATCAAATTTTTATTGTAGCTAAATTACTCTTTTGTGTGAACGATTGTTTAATTTGAGGATAATGTTTATAATTTAGGTCAAAGCTTCCGTTTACGTCTTGCGGGGATCGACCGGGAAATGGTTACATTAAGGTCAGAGAACGAGAGGTTGCGAAATCACATTGATAAGTTGCAGAAGGAGCTTACTAGTGTTAGGAAAGTGTATTCTACAGAACTAAGCGCCAAAGCGGAATTAGAAGAAAAGTACAGAAACCAGGAGCAGCAAATCGTAGGATTGGAAGAACAGGTACTGAAGATTTATATAATGTTGAAGTAATATAAGTGATGTATTTTTTACTTATGCTTTTTGTGAATTTTATTACGTTAGCTTCATGAAACCAACATGCAACTTCGACAACAAAATTATCTTCATCTCAAAGAAAAGGAAAATTTGAAGGGAGACATGGACTTGCAAAGAGAGTTAGATGCGCGGAAGTTGGAACGCGATAGACAGCTCGAGAGGGCTAAAATTAATGTAAGAATTCGTATTAAATCTTAATGTTATGTAAATATGTAGTGAAAACTTCCAGGTCAAAGTATTAAAGTATTTTAATAAAAATGTTTCATCTAATTTTTAGGCTGAAGCAAAGTTGAAAGATAAGACGATCGAGGCTGTCAGAGAGTTGGTAAATGGGATTGAGGGTTCCGGTGGACGCGCTAGATCATTAAGATCTAGAACTTCTCGCAGCACTGGACAACTTGAGTTATCTACTACCAGCTCAGAATCTGATATCCCTGCAGCTGCAGCCAGCTTAAAATCTGAATTATTAAGTCCTAGATCAGTTAAGTCAAGGTTCATGTCTACCCCCGTACTTCACAATACCATACACGTTAATCCGCCATCAACGGGACGCAGGGTATGTTTTGTCCATCATTAAATATTTTTAATCAGTAAACTTTTATCATCGGTTATTGAATGTGACCGTGGGATATTTCTGTGCAATTTTTATGATAATTTGGACTTTTTATGTTCTTGTTTCAGAATGCCTTGGTCAGCAATCCGAGGTATGGACGAGCTCGTTCAACGGACCGTGATGTGTGGCTCGAGCATACTGACAGATCTGTTGTAATCAAGTCACAAACAGTTTTTCAACCAGTTATGAAAAAGAAGAGATCTGTCAATAAATTGAATACTGCTGCCGATGTCAAAGGTGCCACAAACTATTGTCTTTACACTCAAGAGGCTGATTCAGATGGAGATATTCAGACAAAACTCTACAAAGTAAGCTAACAAAAAATACATATTATGGGGACAATTGGCGTAGTACAAGTTTAGTAACATGAATGCTACAATGATTTTATTTTTGAATTGTAGGGCGAAATAAATCCTACAATAACTGGAGGAGCAAATATGGTACTGAAAGATGTGGAGTCACTCAAGCAGCTTTCTCCTACTGGATCTCCCAGTCGTAAACGAAGAAGTTCCGTTTCTCCAGGACCTGGAACGCACTACACACGCAGAAGCCGTCTTGGAATGGGAGATGAAGCTGACGCTGTCAGCCTCAATACCATTGGGGAGCGTTGTCGGCAGGGAATAGGAAGCGTTGAAACGAGATCACGATCAAGCCGCAAAAACGACGATTAGTAATTAATATGGGATAAAATGTTAAAATGACGGGAGGCTTTTTAGGATAATTATAATTATGATAGCCCAATGCAGTGTGTTTTATACTCAGCGAGAAATAGCAGTTGCCATTTTAAATGTTTGACCAAACCAGTAATTATTATTATCGGTATATTTTATTATTTATTCTTGTACTATTACATTTCTATGTAGCCAAATGAAATGAACGAATCTTTTTGGTGTGTACAATTTTGATATGATAAATGTGAATGTGACGTGTTAGCGTAATCTATAGTACTACTAGATAATATTGTAAGTAACTTAGTTTAACCAGTCTTAAATATACCATGTGTGTACTACTAATATTTCAAACTGTAAATTTTTTAAATCAGCAACAATGAAAGAAGTAAATGCTGCGCTTTGTATGTATGTTTCAATAATTTGACTGAACTTTTTTTTTGATTATTTACTTGGGTGGCAGTTTTCCAACGTTAGGTGCTTCATGATCATGATTCCGAGGTTTGAGAAGTGGCGAAATTGTGTGAAATACTATGAATCCTACTATAAAAGGAGCTACATAGAATAAGGGATTCCGTTTGGCCATGGTAAAACTGCAGGAAAAAAAATTAGCATATCACTAAATCATACTAAATACATTATCACTGAACTGGGACTGATAAGGACGATGATAAGGTATATAATTTTACTTTTCTTAAAACTGCACCTGATTGATTGCACCGCACGACTAGCAAGGCTCTCTTGGTTCCGGCTTTTGTCTGGGTTGACCACCGCACCGGGGGCCTGCACAACAACCATCATAATTTATTGTCTTTAATCGTTATACAGGGCTTATCTTTAAAATATAGATCATATAGGTACCTTTAATTTGACAGCAGCATAAGCGGTGGTGACCACTTACCTTTTTTTGATCCTGCTAAGTTTATACAACTTCGACACAGGCCAAACGAAATACTTCTGAATTAGTTTTAGTTTTCCATTGTTCGTCTTTAACTAAATCAAACATGTGAACTAAATGGACCATTTACAGACCATTTAATACAGCAGTTGACAAGCCAATATGACAAACTCATTCAATTTCAACCTTTTTGTGAATTCTGCAGAGATCTTGTGGTTTCATTTACATCCCTTTTCGTGCAAATCATTCATTCATCATCATCATCATGCACTGTATCTCAGCACCAACCACCAGCCAGACTACCAATACGTCCGTCTGCCTAAAAAACAATACCCTATTTGTCGTCCAATACCCAATGACTTGTGTGTATGTGCATTTTTGCTCGTATCTCATTCTCATTCACCGTATGTGTATTCATGTCCACAAGAAAATCTCTCTGTTGTGTTGTTATTTGTGTGTATCTGTATGATATAGGAAATGTAAATAAAAGTCAGGTTGTCTACTTGTTTTGTAAGGTTGTGAATTGTGATTGCGCTAATGATGATGTATGTGTACCATAAACATGTTTAGCTAACTAAAATATATTAGGAGGATTCATTCATTAAATACACACGAATTAGTTTAGCTCGCTGTTTTTGAAGAAAATTAGGTTGTATTACAAGGTTATTACATACAAAGTGTTTTGTGGAAAACTCAGTTAAATGAATGGGATAAGGGAGTGACGAAAAAGTTTGCTAATTTTCATTGTTTGTGTCAAAGTCAAGTGTCATCTGATCAGGAGGAGAAGGAATAGGAAATTAGTTGTTACATAATTGGCATTAGTTAAAGAAGTTGGATTTTAAATTAGAAGTTTGAAAACTCTTGTGAAACTTGTAACATGAAAGTTTACATGTTACTCA
Source organism: Entomobrya multifasciata (assembly GCA_034693345.1). Lineage (NCBI taxonomy): Eukaryota > Metazoa > Arthropoda > Collembola > Entomobryomorpha > Entomobryidae > Entomobrya > Entomobrya multifasciata. The sequence continues at coordinate 9,220 of JAQFXM010000636.1, read as the reverse complement.
GTTCTTGCTAATTTATGTCACCTGTGTCTGTGGCTGCAACAATTTATCAAGATTTCACAATTTAGTGGTACAATTAACGTAAAATAAATATCCAAAGCCGAATTAGTGCGCGCAGTTAGGCTAGTAACGTAACTTCATGTTGAAGTATTTTTAAAGTTTGCATTGACGTGTGAAATAATTGACTTTCTAATTAATTGATAATTTCAGTATAAGTTTGATTGTTAATTTGTGTGGAGTTAACTGTTCTTAAAGTTTTAATGGACTTGTGATAAGGAACTCTATGTTGAACGATGTTTGCAGACGTACCTAAAAGGATAAACTGACAAGTTAAAGCTGAAGGCCATATTTTAAACTCTCGTCTCGTCTACTGTAAGTATAACACTGTAACACCATGTGAAATTACTGGATTGTAAGTTGATTTGGGTAACAATATTGTGAGTGGAGCCTCAGTAACATTTTAAAAGTGCAACTGGTGTTTGAAGGAAACATTAACGTAAATAAAATAGAATCGATGTAGTCAGTCCAACGCAAGTTTTTACGTAATTAAAAGGATCCTGTTATGGACCAGCAAAATGGCTCGCCACGTTAAAGATCTGTACATGTGTGAAGGCCTGGAAGATCTGCAGCAACGGGCTAAACCGACTAAACTGGAGACAACATCGGCAAAGTTGTAAGTTTGGGATGAAGTATTATTTACATACTTAAGATTTAATTAGGTTGTTTTTATAATAATTAGATAAACTGGATTGTTATTAATTATATTGTTTTGACTTGAATTTTAGGATAATTGCCACTGCGGAAAAGTTGTATGCTGAGGCTGAAAAAGCTGGTTTGAGTGGAGATGAGGAGCTGACATACCTCTACTATTTTCGCTACATTGATGCCATTTCAACTGCTCAAAAGAAAGAAGACTATAAGAAAGATAAGCCATTTTTTGATGCACTCATTTCCCTGAAAAAATTTAAACGTGCTATCGAGGTACTGGAGAAACTTACTGATAGTCTTCAAAGGCGTTATAAACTGAAGAAAGATGCTGCTCTATATGATTCCCGTGCCAAGCAGAATGAGTACAAGGATGCGTTGGAAAATGAAAAGAACTTTAAAAATAAGAAATTGGCAGCTTCTTCTGGTGGCGAAATAAAGAAGGCTGACGCTGTAGCAAAAACAATAGCCTCGGTATCCGGTGTCAATGGAATAATAAAGACAAATGGAGTGGACAAAGTTGGCATTGAAAATGGTGGGATATCGCCTCACGAGTTGAAAAATTTGCTGGAGCAAAAGACAAAGAGGTTGTTACTAGTAGATTGTCGGGATCAGCAGGACTTTTCTAATAATCATATTAAGCATTCCAACTGTATTTCCATTCCAGCAACGTCTCTCAGTCAAGGGTACAGCTACAACTATTAAATCCTAAATTACATGATTATTAGTCAAAATGCTGAATATAATTAAGTTTTACATGACGTTTTCGATTTTAAATGTTTTAGGATTTCGGCAAACAAAATACAGAATATTCTTAAGGACCTTAATCATGAGTCATATGTGGACTGGGTGAAGAGGGGAAGCTTTGATTGTATAATTTTATACGACTGGAACTCCAGTTTTGACAATCGTCTTCCAGTACTGGGTATTGTATACGATGCGTTGACCAAGGTATGTATTTCATTTTATATGCATGTTATACTGACTACAAACTATATTTTTTGAGATACAAAATTATTTACAATTTTCTTACCAAATATTTTCAGTGGGATCAGGACTGCAAGAATGCGAAAATTTTGGTTGTGCAAGGTGGTATGAAAAGCATGTACTATGCTTATCCAAGCTTACTGACAAATCCACAAACAGGAGTTAGTAATGCATCTAGCAATAAAGTGAATGGGAGTAACACGAACCTCGGGGCTTTGGGGAAACTGGAAGCAATCTCATATCCAGACTTGGATGACAACCCTCCTCCTCCGCCTAATTTGTCCAAACCAACAAGTGTCGAAGTGAAAAATACTAATGTAAATAATTTTGGCTCCGATGTACCTAATAGAGTTTCTTCGTCAAACAATAACAGTAATGCTAACTTTTCGAAAAACTTAAATAATGTAAATGATGTGCCAAAGAGTGGTGGAATAGGAGTAGTACCTGTCGATCGTTCCACGAAACCAACTCGTCCTTATTCGGGACAGAAAGTTCCAAATGGGGTTGCAAATGAAACGGTGGCCGTAACATCAGACCTGAATATTCATAATAACCTTGTGGAGTCGACTGTTGGATCAGAAAAGACTGAGGTGGTGAAAGTAAAGGATTATTCTCAGGCGCTGGACGAAGTCATTGAGTCGGTCAAAGATGTGGTTAACAATGAGAAGGAGATCCTAGAACTTAAAGAAAAAGTTAATGTGCAGACATATGACAAGGAGCTGGAGAATAAGCTGAGGGAAAAGGAGCTTGAGACGGAAAACCTGAAAAAGCTGGTGGAAAGCCGAAATGCAGATCTGGTAAATTTTGAATACGATAATGTATGCTGTATGCTTGTAGTATTTTTGCATTTCTTGCTCATATAAATTGTTTGCAATTTCCCCCCTGATTAATTGCTTTAAAAAACATTATGTCTGATTGCAGGCGAAGATGAAAACTCAATATGAGGCTGTTCTGCGAGAGAACAAGATGAAAAATGTTCTTCCTCGGATTCGAGTCCCTGCTGACGAAGAACAAGTTGCAAGAAAAGAAGAAGAGAAGAATAAGCTTGATCAAATGGTTAAAGAGTTGCGGAAATTGCGTATTGAGCAAACTGAAAAAAGAAATCGAGAGCAGGGAGTACAGTTGGACCAGGACAAGGGACCTGACAGTGCTTCCCGACTTCCACCAATTCCTAGTGCTAGTAGTTCTCATGGAGCAGTTTCGAAAGGGAACGGAGTGGGAACGCCTCAGTTACCAACTATAAACAATTCAGTACCTCCTCCTTCAATTACTACCTCTGTTCCTACAATTAAGCCAACTACGTCACACATTGTTCCTCCAACTGTTCCAACCTCAAGACCTGTGTCGCAGGATTCATCTGGAATCACTCGCTTGAAGTTAAAGGACGAGCCATCCGAACCTCTTAGGTCATCCTCTCTCAAACGGTCACATTCCCATCCAAACATAGCTCAGGTACGTTACTATCTGTAATGTAATTGTTTCGATAATTCTGATGAAGGAATCAGAGGTATAATGGATAGATTCCTATATTTTTGCTACTGTACGTTGAACAAAACGATTTCAAAATATTTTTACAGTCACATGATGATGATGGTAGCGACGATTTAACATCATCATCTCAGCCGCCAAGAATTAATCGCGGTTTGAAACCAAGTGGGAATCGTTCCTATCCTCCCGAGGCTGTTAGCACCCCAAGCAGGAGGTTTGCAAGAAATTTTGAAGCTGTTAGCAGTGTAAGTGGATGAATGGATGAATTTTTGAAAAATTTTCACAGGATTTAGTAATATGATGATGTGTATATTATTTGCAGTCGGAGAGGTCGAAAACTGGTTTAAAAAATTTGGGAAACACGTGCTACATGAATTCCATTATTCAATGTCTGGCGCATACAAACAAACTTGTCGATTTTCTTAGGAAGGAGGAATATGTGTAAGCGTTTTATTATCTCATTTATTTGATTTAATGTAGCATCCGCATTTTAACTTGAAACTGATTGAAAGTTCACATATGATTTTATAGGAAAGAGTGGCACCCTTCAAGAAGTCCGACAAAGGGCGAAGCAACCGAAGAGCTTGCAGCAGCTGTAAAACAGATGCATAGCGGCCATAGATCTATATCTCTACTTGATCTAAAGGTAATTCCTTAATTTATCTGATACATGTACGGATATTTTTAGGTAGCAAGTTTATTAATCATATTATAATTATAATAACCACTTTACAGTCTACCGTCGGAAAACACCACCGAAGCTTTCGTGGCTGTGATCAGCAGGACTCTCATGAGTTTATAACAATTGTGTTGGACTGGTTGCATGAGGAAATGAATCGAGCCCCTGAAAAGACGCCTTTGAAAGAGCAGAAAAATGATGATTTGACTGACGAAGTAGCTGCGGGTAAAGCCTGGGAAGATTACAAAGTATGATCATACATGGTTTATAATTCCTACCCTAATACAAATCAGGTCATATTATAATCATTATAATTATTATCATATTTCAGAGATCTAACGATTCAAAAATATCTGAGCTGTTTTGTGGACAGCAAAAGTCCTGTGTCACCTGTGCAACTTGCTCTCGGGAGTCGGTGACTTTTGAACCATTTTTTATACTATCCGTGCCTATACCGATTTCCGGAAGGAAATGTGATATTCAGGTAGGTTCTTGATTAATTATTATGATTATGAGTTTTTGTCTTTACTCTTTACTGCCATCGTATTTTTTCTGTGCTAATAATTATTTGGACTGTTTTTTATAGCAATGCATTGATTTTTATACGACGGAGGAAGAACTCCAAGGTTGGAATTGTGTCCACTGTAAGAAGAAAGTACGAGCTACGAAGAAAATAGACCTTTGGAGATTGCCTCCATATCTAATAATACATTTGCAAAGGTATTGTGTAGTTTCAAACTTTAATCGATGAATTTGGTATTTTGAATTATCAAAGTAATTTATCTTTCTCTTAATTTCCGTTTGACTTTGCAGATTTTATTTTGATGGCTATTGGAAGAAAAGACTTACAGAAATAGATTTTCCTGTAGACAACCTTAACCTCAATCCTAAAGTTTTAGGCAGGCAAACTAATATTGACAGGTATTCCGGCAATGATTATCAGTTATATGGTGTCTCAAACCATTATGGTTCCATGGACGGGGGACACTACACTGCATACTGTAGGCAAATAGGAGCAGGGTAAGTATTTTAAAATGCTGCTGCAAACACAAAAATAATATTTATACTGATAGGAAGTAAGCTAACTAAACCTGTAATTTTCACAGAAATTGGTGGAAATTCGATGATCAAGAAGTGTGTCCAATTAACCCCAGGGACGTACCAACTCCTGCCGCATATATTTTATTTTATCAAAATCGTAACTATTAAGTATTCTTGATTCATACTATTTGTGATGTGTACAGCGCTTTTAGCATTTAATAGTTTCTATCTATTTCCTACAATTTTACTAGAGTTTACATGTTTCTTGATTTGTCGGATTAGTAAGGTAGTATGGAATACTATTTTATCTAATTACGATGAAATGCGATGTATTATGTGGTGATTAAATGAAGTAAAAGAAAAGCCCTTTTGGAAGGAAAATGGGAAGCTTAAAATGAAAGAGACGTAAATTTATAATGTATTTCATTGATATTAAATGAATAATCATCCATGAAAATGAATGAGTCAGTTATAGTCAAAAAAATTTATATATTATATAGTAATGTTAAGTACATACATGCAAACTATTATTAATATTTATTAAATGAAATTTTATCTGGTCACTCCCCGAAATATACAAAAAAGAAATCTCAATTATTGGATTTTAACTGTTTGATTATAAATCATATTCAATATATAAATTATGTATACCTCCAGGATTTTGTACGACTGTGTGTATACGGTTTCCTCCACAAAATAAGATTACAAAACATATATAACGATTTTAAGTATTTTGTTTTGTAAGTAGAGGAATCTTAATTTGTTGATGTGTGTAATAATTATTCGCATAAGAAAAAAACTGATTTTTTGCAATGAAAAAAAGAACACGAGAGCGAAAAATCTCTAACCTATTTGCTTAAAATCGTAACTACCTTTTTATAATTTATCATACAATCACTCTCACACACAGATGCTCTGATTGCGTCACAACAGTTATTCATAGCCATTTATCACATTAAACTCCCAAAACTTTTCACTTAATTATAATTCATAATCGACGACACATTCAAGTTGCGGGATCACTAATCATAATGTCAGTATAACATTCTTCATGACAAGCAAAAGGTTTGTTGTAGAAGGCAAGTCCATGTTTTAATTTCGAAAAAACCGTAACTTAACCGTAAGTACATATTAATTACTTAATTTTATACATGATCTCACGTGTAGATGTCACGAAAATAACTCGGTTCAAACAGGTAATTTAAAACTATTTTAATAATCTTCATACATATTGTTCAGTTTTTTTGTGGTTCTCGTCGGGGCGCTGCTAATTTGGTAAAAAAGAGATTTTTTAGAAAATAATTGCATAGTGTGTGTTTTACTAAAAGTATAAATTGCACGAGACAGTTTTCCATTAAATTCTTTCAGAGAGTTTTACATGAAAACCTCTTCTTATAAAAAGGGCAGGACAGATACAGCAGTAATTTTTATCGATAATAAAACATGTAGAAAAAATTGTACGTTTTTGAAGAGTGTGGACAAGCGAAGCGTGCTGTTACATATCTTTATACTCAAAAAGCAATAAAGAGCGTTTTTGTTATTGATTGGATATTATCTAAATAATTTCAAAATTGTTTATACTTTCATATAAAAACGATTAATGAAATAAAATAACTCATCTCTCAACATTTTTTAACTAGGTTAACCTTTTTGCGACATTCGATATAGTAGGTTTATGAAAAATATGAAGAGGAACAACTAACTAAGCACAAGCACAACGTTTAGTCCTACATCGTTACATGTTACATAATCTAATCATTATAAAGAACTTCTTTCTGAAAAATGTATCTCTTGACGAAATCAAACTTTAAATATGGGAGTGAAATTACATACATAATATAGTATTTTTCGTTTTCTTAGATCTACTTTTGCTAATGACTTAAGTGAACTATTACACAGTATTTAGGAGCTAAGAGGAGTTTGCGCGAAGAAGTCCTTGCGTGCTGCTTTGTGAGTTTTTGCGTGGTTTACTATTTGACGGACTAGCAACTGGTGAAGATAAGCTGCCATTAGAACTAGTGGCTGATATAAGGTTATTAGCAGATTGTTGGCTTTCACTCGCATTATCTATTCCATTGGCAAGTTTTACTGTTTCCTCCAGCGCCGCTGGCGTAAGCCATTCCTTTGGCAGGCATTTTTCCAGAAATGGGATGCATGTGCTCACATAAGCTAATCGATTGACCCACGTTGGTATCTCACGGCCGCAAAGCAACTAATCAAAAATTCATACAAATTAAAACAAAATGAATCATGCATTATTGAACTTTGCACTCTCATGCAAAAATATTTCTAGAAGTTTGAAATTAAAAACTAACCTGCGAAAGTTCACTTGCAAAATGATTGCAGTTTTTGTTCATTAAATGGTAACTGATCCCTTTGAAATCACGACCCAAGTGTGATACTGCTTGTTCCACTTCATCCTTGGTGAAACTTGTATAGCCTAGTAAGATGGACTCTCTAAAAACATTTAAAAAGAATTCATTTTAAAACTGGAATAAATTTTATGCTTTCACTTTTATTAGATTAGGACCTCTTTCTTTTGACATGCACTTACTTGTACTTATAATGATCTCCCAAATCCTCCGCATCCCTAGGGTTAATTTGAAATATCCCAGAAAATGTAAATGGATGACCACCATAAGCATATTCCGTTCCGAAGACTTCCAGACCTGAGTGGAAAACGCCAAGCCCCATCATTGTAGTATACTGATTGGTCCAGTACTGTCATAAGTGATAATACAAAGAAACAATTTAGTTTAAACTGAACATGCTTTTCTTATTCCTAAAATTAGCAGTGATTTTGTATCAAAAATTTCAAATTTACCATATCATAAATGTTGAGAAGGACAGGTTCTCTGTGTTGATCCATTTCGCTCATTGTAACTTATTCGCAAAAATCTCTTGTAACAACGTAAAAAGTAAAAACTGAACAAAGCTCTACAGAACTACTCACTTTCTCTAAATATATTTAACTTTCCCTTAAATTAGCTTCTTTTTTTCAAGTCATCTCATTTAATTTGGTTTATATAGTAGATTGGCAAAGGTCATGGTCATTGACTCACATTTAACAAGAATTTAATTCTTAACCACTCAACTCAGAATACTTTAAAAGTGTGCAGTGTAATTAATGTCATCAATTCATTTACCTGTTTTTCTTAACTAATTGGCATTGGTTTAGTTGTTAATACTTTTAACGCTAAAGACAAACTTTCTGGGACAAACCAATTAAGTATACTGTGGGCAGGTGTGCAAAATTGCATTTTACATTGAGGAAATTTGGACAAAAATTATATTTAAATGCACTTCCGTGTTAACGTTTTTTGTACAGCATTCTTTGTTTTTTGGCACTTGTGCAAAAAAAACCAGCTCCAATCCAATCCACACAACAGTTTTTTTCAAGAGAGAAGATCCCAAAAACAAACGGGATAAGTGTACTATCAACTTATTATACAGCTCACTCACAGTGAATAACAAGGCATCTTAAATCTAAAGCGCAAAATCATCTAATTTGTCTAACAACTTTTTTTGCTGATGTTGTTGTATTATAATACTTACAACTTACTATTCACATGTATATTATAAACATAAAAAAACTAGTAATATGATACTTTGTTTGATGCGTAATTAGGTCGCTAACAAAAGCCCTACTACGAAAAAAATAATTGGATGTTGATCAAAATTAATGATGATTTTTGTGAATAATAACGACATATACTATCTAGAAAACCGTGCGTCAAACTGTTTAACTATGATGATCACTGAGCTCGCCTACACAATGGAACTTCTTGCTTGGTTTGGTGCAATCTATAGAATTGACTAGTAAAAATTAAATTATACTTGTTACATATTCATTGTGCTATACACATCCTATCAAATTTATTTTCCGTCCCCCTTAATACAAATTTGTCTATTGAATTTGATGTGTGTGTGCTCTTCTTCCTTCTTATCTGTAAATGCAATATGCAATTTTTTGCAATTTTTAGCTGTGTCCATATAAAAAAACAGTTTGTTTTTGCTATTCAAGTAATACTTTTGCAAGTCAGTCAGTGTGTACTCTCTTTGTGTTGTATGGAAAATGAAAAAATATATAAAATGTACATTATATATCATAAGTGCAGTGAGATCTCAAAGCTGAGATTTCGCATTGTACTGTGTGCCCGTGCCGTCCGGTAGACAACCAACAAATTTCATTAAAAAGACTTCAGGTAAGTATTGTGCTTGCCACAGAGCAATACTTTATATGAAAACCAAAAGGTTGAACTGAACGGTAATAAATAAACCGATAAATCGTTATAACAAAGTCACGTATGTCGCAAGGGAAAA
>JAQFXM010000635.1:0-44811 GCA_034693345.1 Entomobrya multifasciata | reverse complement strand
TTCATACCTATTGTTTTGTTTTTGTGGACAGACACTTTTAGTGCACGGACGGACAGACATCGTCACAAAGTCATTTGTATGCAAAACAACTATGCCCACTTTTTTTTAGCAAAGCAAGAGAAGATGATGCGCTGCTCTCTTTAGAGTACTGCTACATGTTAACGTCTTTTTTTCTGCTTGTCCATGACCACCTGCCACCTTTAAAAAACGTGAGAGTACTCAATCGTATTACAAACGTGAATTCTTTCAAAATAAACTTTGCTCTAAAAGTTGTTATTACTGCCTTTTTCACTCATAAAAACCAAACGTACTGTTTGCATACTTGTACCTTTTCAATGCTGAGTGATGATGTTTTTTCCGCAACAACAATGCAGCTTATCATTTTTATATTATTCATTCTTTAAGTCTATGAACACACTCAACACACATGAACACACAATCAAGTCTCTCCTCTATCATCGTCACGTAAAAATATAGCTACTACAAACATACTATCAAGAACAAAACTTGCGAAAGCTATCTCCCTTTGTTAATGCCCTCCGGGCAAAAAATCGCCCGAACTTTATCGTTATCTCATCCTTAATCCTCAAAATAATTAAACCGATCATTAACTAACTATTCAACCTTTATTATTTCTCCTTTAAACCACACAAACTCTAATAAGAGCTCACTTCGTTCGCTAGGAGCCTAACGGCTCCAAAAATCACAAATTTCTAAATTTTCTCAAACCCATAAACCACCTTTAAACACATCATGTAAACCCATAGTCACTCCTGTATTAAGTTAATTGTTAATTGGCGCTTATTTGTTACTACTACGGTTGCCTACATTGATGATATGATAACAACGGAGGAAAATAACCGGGACCATATTCAAACCTTGCGTGAAATGACCGTGACTATATTAAAACCTTGCGTGAAATATTTGAAAGCATGAGGAAGTACAATTGTTGACTCTCAGAAAAATGCCAATTATTGAAGAGTGATATCGAATTTTTCGGGCACATGATAAACGAGGAAGGGATCGTGCCCACAAATGAAAAGTTCCAAGAGATTATGGACATGCCAGTGCCTAGTGATGCAAGCGAATTGAGTTCATTCCTGGGACTAGTAAATTTTTATGGCAAGTGAGTGAACTTCTCACCAAAGATGACGTGAAATGGCGATGGACACCTACAGTGTCAAAGTTCATATGATGAAATAAAACAGAGGATATCATCATCACGGATGCGAGTTCTTCTTGTTCGAGGCTTTGGGATGCAATTTGTAATTTTTTATATCATTGATGGAAAAGAGAAGCCTATTGGATAAGGATCGAAGATCTTGTCAGGAAGAGAACGGAGGTATTGTACAGATCGAGAAGGAAGGTTTGCGAATCGTCAGACGCACGGAAATATACTACTTGTGTCCTCGTGTGGAAGAAAGTTATATACTCGTAACGGATCACAAGCTCTTACATGAAAATGAAATAGACGATAACCTTATGTCTCCAATGTCAACAGAAAAATCCTAATCCTCAGACGGCTCCACTCCATCCTTTGGTGTATCGTGAATGACCGTGGCAAAGAGTGCACATGGATTTAGCGGACCCCTTTCACAAGAAGCTGTGGTTGGTGATAGTGAATGCGCACAGCAAACGGACAGAGGTATTTGATACGCACGTAAATACGACCACAAGAGCAGTAATAGGCAATTTACAAGACGTTATTGCCAGGTTTGGATTACCATACCAATTATTGACTGACAATGGGCGTCAATTCACTTCAGAGGAAATTCTTTGGAGATAACGGTATAAAACATGTCACGTCTTCCGTGTAGCATCCACGTTCAAATTGCTTCATCAAGCACAGAGGCTTGTGAGAGAAAGGAATGAAGTCGAGACGTCAAATTTGAATGATCGTCTTCAACGTTTCTTCTGCACTATCGTACTACACCCCATGCCTTAACAGGTAGCAGCCGATGTGAGTTGCTCTAGAGGAGGAAACAGTGATGGATATGGTCCCACCTGATTTACATGCCAAAATAGCAGATTCTTAGGCAAATCATGAAGCAAGCTTTAGTGCAATGAAGAAGATGCGCACATTCCAGTCAAATGACGATGTCTGGATTCAAACCTTTTCCCGTAATGGGAAAAAATGGATGAAAGTGCACGTGGTACGAGCAACAGGGCCAGTCAGCCACATTGTTGAAGTTGAAGGAAGAGAGTTGCGACTGTATCTTGATCACTTGAGAGCAGCCATGCCAAATCAAATCATGAGCTTTTAGCCATCAGAGCTGACCCTAGAACAAGATGATAGGCGCCGTGAGTCGATTTACGCACCATTTACGACGCCTGTCGCAAGTCCACAGAGGCAATCTGCAGCTGAGAATTCACCACAGTAGGAAACACGAAGCCCCACAGCCACGAATTTCAGTTCAACAGCAGCAGCACGTTTCACCAAGACGACAAACAAAGCCAGTGAACAGATTTGAGAAAAATATTTATGATAAAAATTAATGTTGTATTTGCTATTCATTAAATTAAATGTGTTTTAAAATTAGAGGAAGGAAAATGTAGCGTATTTGAATGAAAACTACATGATTTGATAAATGTTAAACTTGATAAGTTTGAGTTTCTGCAAATGGTTTTAAATGATGAAATGTTGATGGCATATATGACTTGAATGCGATGCTACTAGTGGTTGCTTATCAATCGAGTGCTTCATGAGAAGCTTCAATAAATGTTTCACTAACGTAACCCCTTTGTTTCAAACTTTAATTGAGGCTATTGAGACAATCAGACTTAGATTTTGATTTTGACCCTTAGAATAAACTACGTTGGTTAAAATAAAAAACATGGTATACCTATAGACAGTATTTGATGTGCTGATTATTTCTACAATTTCCATTTCTCTAAAAACTGCACTGTCATCGAGAAAATCGACCCAATGGGCAACCACTATTAAATATTATATTATATTAAATGGGCAATGGGTAAATATTATATTACCCCATGGATACTTCTAATCTTGACATTTGGAAATCAAAATTTTTACATAGGAAATTGCTTGAAATTTGTTTCAATAGCTTCATGAACATGCCTCAGTAATTTCTCGAATTCTGTTGCTCATGAGAATGCTTCATGAAGCCTCAAACAGACGTATGTAGGCAGTTTAGCTTTAAACTTAAATATTGTTCATGACCAGAGCTCAGATAAATTTTAGCTCTCCTCGTATTCACTGTAAATAAATCTATGTACTACAGAAGGCAAACAATCCACACTATCGTGTAAACTGCACATCAATCATTATACGCGTACGCAGCATCACTACACGACGCGATTTTAGTGGGACCAACTGTGCAAGCAGATTTTTTTACTCCACTTTTTCGTTTACGGTACCACAAGATTGCAATCAAGCCAGATATTGCAAAAATGTACTGACAGTTCATGGCGCATGAAGATGATAGGCATTGTAATTGCGTATTTTTCCGTGAGCATCCATGTTTTTAAGTTCAAGAATAGCTGCTGACTACGGTTACATATGAAACAGCCTCAGCCTCTTTTTCAGCAACGCGACACCTTGGGCAACTAGCTGAGGATGAAAAACTTAAAAAAGAGCATCACAAAATTTATAAACTCAGATGTACGTGGATGATGGTGTATGAAGAAGCAGCATCATTTTTCTAAGCACTCATTGGCATTGCATCAGAAGCTGGTGTGGAGATGGTGGTGCTCCACTGATCTGGAAGTGTTGGAATAACTTCGGGAAGTGTGCTCAGTTTATGAAATAGATGACTGCTCAAGTGAAACAAGCATCAAGGTATTGGTAACCATATGGGAGCCATCAACATATCAATTCAGTGTTTCTGTAAAATAAACATTAGAGAGAATGCAAAAAATCGTATATTAACTGAAATTTCAAAAATGACTGGGATGATACGGTTTGACAATATTTTCAACTATAATGGTCAGAATATCAGCCTAATCTACAGCAAATGAAAGCTATTCACATTCAAGGTGCATAGTTGAAGACACATCTGTAAGGACAGAAATTCATGGTTTGTCACAGTCAAGTAAATTTGCATTTTGTTCATTGATTTATGTGAAGCCCTGCTACCCAAATGTAAAAAAAACTAAATCCTATAAAAACCATGATATTGAATCAAGTCAAACCGACATACATGGTAAAAATAAAAGTCAGTGCGGCCACTATTCAACTTTAAAATTCAAAATTGCAATTCAGATCAGAAAGTGCAACAAACCTCCCTAATTGATTACACATCTGTCCCTTACAATGATAGATACAATCAAAGCACGGAAGGTGAAATGCATGGTTTTTGTTAAAGTGGAATGGCACTTTATTTAGTTTTATTTTTGGCATTGTTTGTAACAGAGTTATACTGCAGTATGTATTGGTAAATTTTTTAAAGTTATACTTGAGCTAGATTGTTATTGATGCAAGACACGCCATCATGCTTAGTCGGTGTCACTAACAAATTCTAAGGATCTAATATTTATCCATTATTTACATGGCTATTTCGATCGCCTAGCAGAATTGCCAACATTTCCTCTTAGCCAGGTTCACAATTGCTCATTATTAAGTTGAACTAAAAAGTATGCGCGCCAGCCTACTAATTTTAGTTCGTTGAGTGAGGAGAAGAACGATGGGGCGAAGTTAACGAGTTAGCCGAGGTGGACGTGGATGGGGAAATCGTGAGCGAATTGTCTTGTTTGTTGGAAGCATGTAAGGAAAGTACCAAAAGTAAGGGGAGTTGGTGCAGTTGGTGGATTTTTGGCATCGCGAGCGTCCTTGAATTTTTTTAGAGAGACACAAACTTTAGTGAAAGATATTAGACCTTTCATCTAAATAGCTTAAAATAACATTTTTTCACTGGTTACTGTTTTGGATTCAATATAAAATGCAATTGAGGACTTGTATTTCACACAAAATATCAGACAGTTACACAACGCGTTTCCATGTAGAAACTTTCTCACAATTTCAAATCTAGGATCCCCTTTCCATGAATCCTAGAAGCCCTGTCAATTTGAAGGAAAAGGCTATGTATTTCTCAGAATTAATTAAATTAAGCATGTTTGTATTGCCAAACACACAAAACCGGAATCCTCGAGACCTGAGAATACCGATTCATTTTATTTCGTGTCACTAACCGTTCCGGAGGTACACCTGTCCCTATGTCAAACTCATGATACGAATACCATGATTGAAGCTCTGCAGGTAGTATCGTTTTAGGGGGCCCTTCAAGTATCTTTTCCCCGGCAACCTCGTCATTGCTTCAATAAATATTCAGTTAAATAAATAACCGCCCGTTCTAAGGTCGCCACACTGACATATACCAGAACTTGAATTGTTTTTATGTAGACCTCTGCCAATTTTTGAAAGTAGAAGATTTTTGTAGCTAATCGCGTGTCAGCCACACAATCATAATCAGCGTGAATTCTGGCATTGTGTACGCAGTGCAAACAACCCAGCTGATTTTCCGACAAGATAACTTTCTGCAGATGAGCTGATTGCATCTGATCTTTGGTAGCATGATCCCCCATTAATACAAGCCGAGTCGTATTCAATTATGCCATTCAGTTGCAATGAGGAAGAAGTGAAAAAGGAAGCAAAAAATAAACACTTTACCTTCCTTCATCTAGCTCAGTCATGAACACACTTCAATTTGATCTCTGGAAAAACTCATTCGTTCTAGTGCATATTTCATCAGATTTATGCAGTATCTTCAGTGGAAAAGGAAGGATGTGAACAAACTCAACAGTGAAAATGCCATAAGAACCAGAACCAAACTTATTTCTTTCCTTGATGGTGAAGGAGTTCTTCGTGTTGGTGGTTGCATAGCACGAGCAACATTGCCATTTTTGTTTGACACGCTTGCATTCACGATAAATATTGTCACGGATAATATAACCAAGTCTTAGTTTTATTAAGACTTGTATGACGTTTTTTTACGTTTCAAATTTGAGCAAGCTTATAAACAATCCATAAGATAAATGTTGCAAACAGTACCCCAATAATAATAATAATTTGAGTAATTTGAGTAATTTGGTTTTATTAAAGTGTTACTTTATAAATTCAGGCACATGACAACAAAAATTACCAAAGCTTGATCTCACAATAAGAACACTATAAAAATCAGCGGACCATAATAACAAATTCATTTCAAATAACAAAAACAATTGCAAACAGAAAAATAGTATTTTTTGGATAATAATTATGATATACGATCACTAATTAAAGTGTTTACAGCGGTTTCAATAAATTGATTATAGCTAATTTTTGGAGGGGGCTTAATTCGTTGTACAAACATATTCCAAGTTATAATAGCATTCCACTTTACACAATTTTTATACCGCTCCGATGAGAACTTAGGAGGAACGAATCTAACTATGTTATAATCATCATCACTTTTAGGTGACCTGATAAACCATGACTCAAATAAACGTATTTTTAACTCTTTAATTGTAAATTTTAACAAAGAAATAATTCTACGCTCTTTGATTGTTAGTAAATTAATTTTTAGCAGGATATTATTCTTATTATTCATGTTGCATTTTTTCTTCTTCGTATTTCTCTTCAACAAACCAGGATTAAAATAAAAATACACAAAATTGTTAATTTTGTTTTGCAACTTGTCCAAATAAACGTCTGACTGAACACACCACACACTAATACAATAATCAGCATTACTAATTACATAACATGATAAAATAATCCATTCTGGTGTGATGCCCATCTTATGGGAATGACATGGGTCAAGAACATGCATCTTTTTTAGGAGCATCATCATCCTCAAGATCATCATCATCAACATCCAAGACCGAGACGACAAGAGGACCAGCGGAGCAGAGTTACCTTCAGTCGTGTGTGAGCTTCAGGATACAATACACATATATAAATTACCACTTACAAAATTAATATTTTCCTTTGAAAGTTTCTAGTTGTGTTTTTGAGATATAAAAATTATAGTAGTTGTGTTTTTGAGATATAAAAATTATAGTAGTTGTATTTAAAAGTATATTTCCTGAAGTTGTTTAAAAAGTATCATTGATTTTATTTTTGTTTCACACACACTCATCAGTAGTGAATAACCGGTGGAATATAAAAGTTTCATAATTCATCAAGTCCTAAATTACTGTGCAGTTTCATTGTTATCATTTTTCATCATCCGTCTTTCCTAGAAACAGTGGAAGACGTGAACTTTTTTGTCACAAACTTTGAACCGTTACAAACTTTGAATTATTAGATACTCTGTCTAAGAGTATCTATTGAGTTTCCGATTCTGACTGTATCCCGGCCGTCCGCCCGGCCGGCCGGCCGTCCGTCGCCCCGATTTCTCGGAAACGGCTGGGAATTTTTGAAATCTGTTTTTTGCAATCGAGTCCTATAGGTCTGATCTCGATTCTAGGGTCAAAAATTCTGATTTTGAAGTCTGTTTTTTGCAATGAGATCCTTGGGTCCTAAGGTTACAAATAGCATATTAAGGGTAACCCCTTAAGGGTCAGGTCAAGAGCCCTTTAGTTATAACTAAGCCCTTTAGCTATAACTCCTAAACAGTAATGAATTTTCAACCTCTGTTTTTTGTAATGGAGCCTTTGAGTTCTCAGCTTACAAATGACATATTAAGAGGGGGCCCTTAAGGATACCCTTAAGGGAAAATTAGTTATAACTCCTAAACGGTAACGAATTTTGCAATTCTGTTTGCAGCAATGAGGTCCTTTGGTGCCTAGCTCACGATTTACATGCGTCAAGGGGTTCCTTCTTTCTTAAGGGTCCTCCCCTGAGCTTCTAAACGGTTAGGAATTTTCAAATTCTGCTTTTTGCATTGAGCTCCTATGGTACAAAGCTTCAACATAGGGTACCAAGTTTGACCTTGACTTGCCCCACTAAACAGGTTCAGTGAATTGAATTTTAAATTGGACATTGTTTCCCTTTATTGTAACGAGTTATTACAGAGTATCTAATTTAACAGTTTTACCACGGTTTATTTTTGCATACAACGATACAACACACATTTAATACCACACATGACATGATGTTCGCACCAGTGTACCTACCTTCTGTAGTCATTTTTAGATTTCGATTTCTGTAGTACCCAACTAAATTTCCAATCGAAACAAATAGTATTTTTTAAACATCGTTTTATGGAACTTTCCAGGTAAATTTTTCCGTCCAGTTTCCTTCCGGAAAATCTCTTCATATTTTTGTTGTGTGCACTTAACTCTTTGGTTTTATTGTAGTTCAACTTGCCTTCCCAATCATTGAGTACACTAGTCATCTGTACGGCCCCACCCCGTTTTCACATTTTGATCCAGGTAAACTTGATCTGTGTTGCGTTCATTGATTTTTTAATGTGCCATTGTTGAGTTTTTTTGTACTTTTTCCAAATTTTAGTTCCATTTTATCCACTACACTACTGCTCCAGTCAAGTCCCGTCGTACGGTAAATCCCGACCATGAGTATGGAAATTAACAATTTCTGCTTTTTGCTTTCTTGTGCTTTGTATTAATCGCTCCTTGTTTATAAATTCTAGTGTTCTATCAACCCTAGTATGGTTTCTCCTCCGGAAAACTTCAACAACTCAATTATTCCTCCCGATAAGGGCAATGGGTAATTGTGTTGCACCGAGTGAAAGTGAAAGTGCTGTGCTTCGAAACACCGTTTCCAGATCAATTTAAATTCTAAAATGACTTATCTTCGTAATTTTCGTGTTTGAATCAGGGCGTCTATTCAGAACATCAACTTAACTCCTGTAGTTTTTATAGCGTCAGTATATTTTTGCAATAGTTTTCTAGCTAATAGAACTTTTTCAAATGAAACATCTTACGATTTCATAATTTCCCACCAATCCTGAAGCCATTTATAGTAAATAGTTTTCTTTAAAACAAATTTTTGAACAATATCCAAAATACTTGTCTTTGTGAAATTTTTTATTCCTCACTTATTAAACTGAAGATAAAAGCAAAATTTATCTCAGCATTACAATAGCAAGAAACTTCTATTGAAACCCGTGAAATTCCGAAATTTCGTAAATTTTCAAGAATATTTTTCACGTAAAACCTGTCAACCAACCTGACACAATTTGTCTTCATGTTAACGTGTCATGTCCTCAAAATATGTTGTTTTTTCCTACAAAGTATATTTTTTCCAGTCGTTTAAGCTCAAAAGTAGTCGTTTTCTATAAATTCAATCAATTTATGTCAAATCATTTATGTCGTATAGTACCTTTTTAGATTGCACGTTGCAAATCATTTCACGTCAACTATTTAAATTCTAGCTAAAGTTCATTTGATTAGTCCCCATCTATCCAATTACAACGTTTAAGTACTTGCCAAGAACGTTTTGAGTACGAATATTTACCCATCCTACATAATTAATTTCTTCAACCATCATCAACAAAGCGATACCTTTTACCATTTACCTAGATTTCGATTTCCTTCTGTACCTGACCATCAGTACAAGCCTTTTGGTTTCCAATGCCCTTTTGTGCCTATTCTCTCGTATGTATAAACTGCTCTTTGAACTTTGCTTGATTCGAACTCATTGACAGCAACTCCTCACCCTTGGTCGGGCTACTTTGCTTCTTTGCGCTTCTAATTGTTATCACGCTGTCTGCACTGCTTTTTACCGTACAATCTAACGCTTTGCAAATTTCTAACTGCTTTAATCGCCGCTTAGCCTTTCGACTCTCTATACGAGCTTGCGGCAATTTACACAAATTATATGTTGACGTTTCTAACAACACGACAAGAAACAACCTTCCCACGAATTCCTTAAGCAACGCACAAATCGCACGCAACGTACTTAACGCATACAACGCACGCAAAGAAGACAACGCATGCAACGCACACAACGCACGCACCGTAAACCCTGTGAACACCGCACTCATTGACATAGTTCAACGTTAGTTGCCCCTGATATCATTCAAGACCACCCGTCCTCCTGTCGACATTGACTTCAACAACACATCAACTTTCAGATAAATCCTGCATTCTACAGCATCTCCATTTTGTTCATCACACTCCAAGATCAGTTCAACAACAGTAGTCCATCGATTATTAACATTTGGATTCGATTCTGAATCAAATAAATTGATCCAGTATTTTTTCCCATAGTCGATCAAAACCTACCAATCAATGATTGGAATTTTAACACTCACCAGCATCATCAATAAATAGATTCTTTTCGATTACCTCACGTTACTTAGCCTGTTATCCTTATTTGTCCTTGTACTTACCAAACCTCCCTAATCCCAGTTCCCTAACTTTTTTCCGACTTAACCATTCCCAAGGATCCCTTCACAATGTACTCCACACCATCAGCCCCCATTCCTCAGACAGCCATGCAAGTAATTGCACCAAATGTGCTACGACCCTTTGACCCGGAAAAGGATGAAGTCGCCGACTTTATTAGAAGATTTGAAACGGTGGCAGCATCTCAGGGCTGGTCCGAAGATCACAAACTTGCAACTCTTCCAATCCTGCTTAGCTTCGTTCCATCAGAGTGGTACAGAGAGTTCATCGATAGCCGGAAAGGGCGATTACCTTCAAGGTGGCCCACACTTCGGTACGCAATCATCAAAGCATTCACAAGAAGCGGAGGAACCGATCGTGCAGATGCCCAACTTCGAAAGCGACGCATGCAATCAAATGAATCCGTTGACTCGTACCTTTACGATGTCGTACGATTATCAAAATTAGTTGACCCATCTATGCCGGAACATAGAAAAATTCATTTTATTACCAGAGGACTGACTCCCTTTCTGTTCGAACGAATATTTTCAAGAGATTTCAGCACAGTCAATGAACTACGTGTCCACCTCCATAAGTTGGAAGATGCGAGACTTGTTTACGGTGACGATTCCCTATATTTTGAAAAGATGGGTCAAACCTCTACCAAGAACAGTGAACTTAAGGATGAAATACAAGAATTGAAGGGTGTGGTTAAAGAACTTGTTCAGATGTCCTCATTACAAATTAATGCCATCAGCGGATTTCAGACCACTGAATCCTATTTTGACGACTTTTCTTGTGCTGAACCTCCAAGATACCGAGGTGCCGTTACAAACGATGGTAGCCCGATTTGTTTTAACTGCAATGAGGCTGGTCATTTATCATCTACCTGTGCAAATGAGCCCTTTTGTTATTACTGTAAGGTCACAGGTCATTTGATATCATTTTGCCCCAATAAGCCTTCCGATAGAGACGAATCATTTTACTAAATCAACTGTCCATCCAGCTATCAAGTAACCTTTTTCTACAACTACATCTTGTTCCAGTTTCCAGCAGATTCCTTTTTTTCGGACAAGTTTACCTTCTCCTCCTCCTTCCAGCTCTCATCTCTTCATGCTCAAGACAGCTCTCATTACGTCCCTCCTCCCATTATCCTGTAATCAACCACCTTCCTCGTTCTTAAAATCTACCATTTCGCCATGTTCCTGAAATCTACCATCTCCTAACGTCCCTGAAATCCAACATCTCCCAATTTTCCTGAAACCTACCATCTCCCAATTTTAATGAAACTTACCATCTCCCAATTTTCCTCAACTCTACCATCTCCCTAAATTCTACCACTTCCCGATGTTTCTAGCCATGTTCTTGAAGTCTCTCATCCTCAGTGATCCAGCCAATAGTCTCTCCTTATCCCAGCAGTTCCCTTTTATTCAAGCCAGCAGCCCCCCCTTGTTCCAACCAGCAACCCCCTTTTGTCCCTGCCAACAGTCCCCTTTGTCCCAGCCAACAGTTCCCTTTGTCCAAGTAAGCGGTCCCCTTTGTAACAAGCAACAGTCCCCTTTGTTCCAACCAACAGTCCTCTTTGTTCCAGCCAGCAGTCCCCTTTGTTCCAGCCAGCAGTCCCCTTTGTCCAAGTAAGCGGTCCCCTTTGTTACAAGCAACAGTCCCCTTTGTTCCAACCAACAGTCCCCTTTGTTCCAGCCAGCAGTCCCCTTTGTTCCAGCCAGCAGTCCCCTTTGTTCCAGCCAGCAGTCCCCTTTGTTTCAGCCAGCAGTCCCCTTTGTTTCAGCCAGCAGTCCCCTTTGTTCCAGCCAGCAGTCCCCTTTGTTTCAGCCAGCAGTCCCCTTTGTTCCAGCCACCGTTCATTTTGTTCCAGCTAGCAGTCCCCTTCGTTCCAGCCAACAGTCCCCCTTGTTCCTGCCAGCAAGTATCCTTGTTCCAGTCAACATCTCGTTCCCGTTCCAGCCAGCATTCAAGACAGTAACCCTCTCCCATTCAAACTAGTAACCCTCCCCCTATCCAGCCAGCAACCCTCCCCAGTTCGAGTCGACATAGCTTAAATGTGTTTTTTGATCTATAGTGCATTTTGTAGCTTAATGATTTATACTTTATTTAATAGTAACCAATTATGTAATTTTGTTTTGTGATTTCCAATTCCGATTTCTCGGCTTTTATATTTGTAGTCCATTATTTTTATCCATGTTACAGTTTTAATTTAGAATTAATTTTATAATCGTTGAACTTAATAGTTGATCTGTAACTTAATTAATTAGATGTTTCTAAATTGTAAAAGCTCATTTGTTTTCCTTTGCTTTTCTTGTTTGTTTGAATCATATCGATGACTTCTTTTAAGAAAATTATTTTTGTCTCAGTTTTTTTCCCTGAATAAGCTCCCAGTTTACATTATGCAGATTCACGAATAATAAGGGGGAGATATATAATTTGGGGATATATTATTTGGGAACGGGAATATTTCCCGAGAACTAGTACTTTATTAATTATAGCCAATCATTGTCCCAATTACATGTGTGACTCTTGTGGTAGCCAGATTAAGAGTCCTCATTAATAATCATACTATTTATCATTACAAGTTAGTTAGTCATCATCATCATCATAATATGTACTGTGCTACTTTAGATGGCATGTGTGAAGGTTGCATGCTTCACACATTCCATTGTACTGCATCATCTTCCTGACTGAATGTTAGAGCAGAAAAACTGGTTCGCAGTATTACCAATTTGTTGATTTCATTTACCGCTGTACACAAGTTTGTGTCAATTTTTTTTCTTCTTGTTTATGTTATTGTCTTATTGATTTAAAGCAAAACGAGGACGTTTTATAGATTTGTGATGGAGGTGTATTTTTAAATTATGTACATAGATTCATAACGCTGGTATTGAATGCAACTAACATTGTCAATGCAGTTTTGCATGTAGCATTTACTTGAGCGATGACTATGACAACATTACGTTTTAAGTTCTTTCGTTTTAGTTCTTATGTTTTAAGCTTACGTTTGTGATGATGACGATGACTGACTCGAAACTACGTTTTATAACTATTTTCTACGTTTCATTCCCTTTCGTTTGATGCTGAGCATTTTACACACACAGTTATGTGTACAGCAGCACACACAATATAATAGCTTTTTTCGTCGTCTTGTCACCCTTTACTAATTAACTTGTCTGTTCATGTTAAGCAATGATCATGTATGTATAGCGTGCGTGGTGGTCATCATCACTATAGCTTACTAAACTCTTAACTAAATCTATTCTAATACTTTTTCTTTTATGATCCATACAATGCAGATGTGATACCTACAATCTCGTGTTCTAAGATTATTGTGCATACGATTAACTAGTAGTTACAGTCTGTCCATCATGTTTTCCCTTTACGATCAAAACGTTGTTACAAAGCCTATTTAAGTGCAGTTTTCAGAATAAATCCGTGACTTGACTGTTGCGACTCTTTACTCCAACATTACTTTCCTTGTTCTCCTTCCTTTCTTTATTTTTGCATACAACGATACAACACACATTTAATACCACACATGACAATATGTTCCTGTGTATATCTCGAAGAGCAAAGGGAATATTTTCCTGTGTATATCTCGAAGAGCAAAGGGAATATTTTCCTGTGCAAAGCAGGTGAAGCAAAGGAAGAAGTGTTTTTTTATACAAATAATCATGTCATGTAAATTCAATTGTCGTCATGTCTTTGTGTGCAGAGACCTAAAATTACACGTGTATTATTATTAAGCATTAAGGTACCTTACCATTTTCATCATTGTATTTTTGTATTCGTTTAATTTACCATTTTATATTTTATGTACAACAATCCCAATATTTCTTAATCTATAAATACACCCTAAATTGTAAACCATTTTTACTGTCATTCTGTCACTCTGAAACAAGCTGTTACCATGTCGGTTTTACTTGCCATTTTTCTCAAGCTATTTTTCACATTCAATAATAATTTACTAAGCATTTTATATTTTAAAACTAATCATTTACCTGTTGTTGTTGCACTTCATTTTAAAGTCATTCAATCGCAGTCTCAATCATTCAAGTATCATTTCATTCATCAAGTAAATTCATCCAGTCAAGTAAATTCATTCAATCAAGTCAATTCATTCAGTCAAGTAAATTCATTCAGAAGCAGTCTCAGAATCGCTAGTTACATTTCACTAGTCAATTCATTCAGTCAAGTCTTTCATTGCCAATTTCCACAAATCACATCATCTTCAAACAAGCTAAAAACTCTACATAACGAACTGCATTCATCTCCTAATAACAGTTAGTTCCATTGTTTCGAGAGGGGTCGTCACCTCATCAATGGTATCTATCAAACAGCTCAACACATTTTAACGGACAGCAATAAAACGTCAGCGGACAGCAATTTAACATCAGCAAACAGCAATTAAACCTCAGAAAACAGCAATTAAACCTCAGCAAACAGCAATTAAACCTCAGCAAACAGCAATTAAACCTCAGCAAACACCAATTAAACCTCAGCAAACAGCAATTGAACCTCAGCAAACACCAATTTAACCTCAGCAAACACCAATTTAACCTCAGCAAAGACCAATTAAACCTCAGCAAACACCAATTTAACCTCAGCAAACATCAATTTAACCTCAGCAAACAGCAATTAAACGTCAGCGGACAGCAAAAAAACCTCAGCAAACACCAATTAAACCTCAGCAAACACCAATTAAACCTCAGCAAACACCAATTAAACCTCAGCAAACACCAATTACACCTTCGCAAACACCAATAAACCTCAGCAAACAGCAATTAAACGTCAGCGGAAAGCAAGTTATGGTTCCTAAAAAGCAAGTGAACGTTATCATATGAGAATGTACGATATTGTTTGGTGATTTTTGCTGATTGTTGAACTCCCCTACGTTTCGATAAATTGATACTAGTTGCATGTTTAACGCCCCCTCCCCCACGAATTGGTAATATGTATGCATGTATGAATCTTTATTAACTCCCTTGGATAGATCCATGGAGTATATTCATTTTAAGGAATACAAAGCTTTTTATCTTTTACATGAGTTCTGATCATCAAATTGAATCACAGAATCGTTTTGCTAGTGTAGCTATTGTAGCTAATTAGTATTGTATTAATTGTGCTAGTATAGCTAATTTTTGACCTAGACTGGATAGCAAAAAAACATTAC
The DNA here is from genome assembly GCA_034693345.1 of Entomobrya multifasciata. Taxonomy (NCBI): domain Eukaryota; kingdom Metazoa; phylum Arthropoda; class Collembola; order Entomobryomorpha; family Entomobryidae; genus Entomobrya; species Entomobrya multifasciata. The sequence continues at coordinate 29,399 of JAQFXM010000635.1, read as the reverse complement.
AAATTAAGGTAGATCTACTAAAAAGAGAGAATTTCTTGATTTTTTCTAATTTGTTTTTTCATCTCGTCAGCCGCTGCTCTGATGTCAATTTAGTTTTTTTTCCGTCTATTGTCCAACATTTATAGTATGAATAGTTCCACTTTAAATCGAATGCACGCGCATTGTTCTTCCTTCTTCAATTATTTCAATTCTTTAATAGAGGTATACATCGCTTGAGAAATCTCGTCAAAAATACTAACCAAGACTAAATACTATGTTTTATGCCGAATTTTTTAATAGTCATTGATGGTGTTGAGAATGGGGTGATTTCGAAACATGACTGATGAAATTGTTAAATTGATTTCCTTAAAAAAAAAACACCCACTCTCATTTGAGACAGAAGATTCCAGTTTATGTTCGTATCACGGGACAAAAAGTTAATTTAGATGCAGTAAATAACTAAAAACAACTTCAACTTTCATTACAAAATTAACTGCTATTTTTATTTAAAACAATTAACTTAACTATTAACAACTTTCTGGCGTTTAGCCAATAAAATCAAACATTTGCTGTTATACAGCTTTACGACAAGACTACCTTGAAGGAGATGCTGATGTGCTGAAAGCCACGGAGCAAGTAATGGTAAAAAATAGCAATGGTCTAGTAGAGACCAACGCTATTTTACAGCTTGTTGCTTCACAGAGCGAAAAGAAGAGAGAGAGCGTGCGTGTGTGTGCCAATGGTAAGCTTTAGAGCGAGTAGGGTCGAGTAGGGTCGGATTTCTGATTCTCGACCCTACTCGACCCTACTTTTTTGTACAAGCAGCTCCATGCAGAGGATAAATGTGTTCTTCTCGTGTGCATCTACCTCACTCACCGCCAGGTTCCCACATCTACAAAAAAGGGGCACGCTAACATACATAAATGAATACATTTTGCAACACTTACTTTTGATTGGTATAGCAGAAAGTGTTTTTGTCAAGGAAGTTTTCTGGTTAATGTTTTTAATAGAATTTTATTCGATTTTGAAAGCTTTTCGGCACGAAATATATTTATGCAAAAGAGCATGCTGGAAATTCAAACCTTTTTATAAACAACCAAAGTCTGGAAGCTCTAAGAACTGTTGCAACACTAGCAATAAGTAAACTTGTATGCGTATCTATTTCAAATTTTTAAAATCATTCTCCCTTTCACTCAAGTGCTCATATCAAGCATCACAGATATTAATATTTGATATGAGTCCACTTAACAAATTTACGAAGCCTTATTTACCAAACTAGGCATCGGCACAAGAACAAGAACTACAATTATTAACAAATCATACACAAGGTTCTTATGACAAGAAAATTCAAGATTAAAAATGTTTTTGTGGTAATCTTTAAGTTTATAAATGTTGTATTTAATAAAATTTAATTTAAATGTATAAATACTATAGACTCCGTTTACAGCATTCAATGTGGTTATTGCTTAGAAGCTGATTGAAAATAGGGTTATATTTATCTGTAAAAGCCACAACAGCTTATGAGTATGATGGATTTGCAAGAACTAGTTTTAATAAAAAGGGTTACATTTATTAATTAGCCGTCAACTTCGAAATCAATTAAGAATCGATGATGACATCCATAAAGTATAAAAGTGTCTCGGTTATATTAATAAGCAATTGCTTCAAAATTGTTGAAATGCACATAACAGAGTATCAGGTTTAAAAACATTCCATGCCGACGTGTTACATATATGAACCAAAAATTCATGATAAAAGTAGCTCATATTGATTTATATATCTGCTTTTCATTAAAAATTAAAAGAATAGCCTTTCCTCTTTGCTAGTGACAATCCAAGAGCACACTATAAAAAGTAGGTTATAATGGGGAAAATGTTTTGCAAGTATTCATAAAAACCTGAAAATTCAATTAAACTATGAACAATATTCGTTATTTCAACGGTTATATGCTATATATACATATGTATAAATATATTGGGTCACTGAATCATTAAATTCTTCTTAAATGAAAAGATAAATATAAAGCAATATGCATAAGTTTATGAAACAAGTTTAATAACCCTTTCAAACTAAGTATTAGCATTACGACTTATGCAATTACTCCATACCAATTATCCATTTATGCAAAAACTACTCTTTCTACTAAACCACTTCTTTCATACAAATAATTCACTCCTTCATTAAAATCAAGCTGACTGCTTGATTTACACTAAAATTTAAAATAACAAAACTTGTCAATTCCTCAAAAAAGTTGTTATACGAAAAGTATATCCTTATTTGGGGAAAAGATCTCCAATATATTTTGCTCAGTTTAGTGACACGGGAACGTTCAATACTTGCAATTCCCTTTACCAATGACACTTGCCTTTGCTTTAGTAAGCGACTCTTTTTGAATACCTCCGCCGCAAAATGAAAGCAGATCAGATTCATTGCCAACGAAACGATAAGAGAAATGCTCATGATTGAGATAGATACCATATCCAACCGTGAGCCCATCAATATTAAAGTGTACGTAGCAGCGCAAAATAATAAAGGTGATAATACAACATAGCTTGGAGTCAAAAATGACTTAAATAGCAAATTATAAACTCCATCAAGAATCTGATATTGACGATACATATCCATCTATTGATATAAATCCTTTGTTCCCCCAATATAATCGATTTTCCCAAACAAACACACAAATATTTAACATTCTTATACATAGCGTTTGCTAAATTGACATAAATATTTACATGTAATATTAACCTGTTCAGAAATACACAAATCGAATAAAAACAGAATTGTCCAGTTGTCAAGACAATAGCTGTACTAATATCCGCCATGGCACTTGCAAGCCTCCAGATACAATACGTATAGTAGGCAGCACCAAATCTTATCATTATGTTCCCATACTTTGCTACGCTTTCGTCAACATAATCTTCAGAAAGCTTCCACGAAACGACTAACTTGGGCAAAAGGCTCCACGGCGCAGTAGGAAATATTAAGGTTGTTACCGACATTGTAATTGGAACTGCTATAAAGTTTGCTCGAAAATGTGTAATGCAGAATCGAACGAATTTCACGCTCTTGTTGTTTTTAGCATTCCAAAACTCTTGTTCAATTGGATCGTTTGCGGAAACATATCGTTTTTCAAATGCAATTATCTCGTTAAGAATATTTGCAAGGGTGGAGCTGTTGAAATGGTAGAATATAACCAATCCAGCTATATGAAACATCATGTAAATATTCGCTGTCAAAAACGCTTTATTCACAAAAGCTCCTTCCTTCTCAAAGAAAAACTTGTACAGAACTGAGATCAATGTGAGGAGAGCTAAAACCAAGTGAATTTTCCAGTGAGAACATGTAAATTTCTTGTTTGCCAAAAATCTGACTTTGTTTTCTTTTTCTGTTTGGAAATCAAGAGGGAATTGAAATGGGGTCAAATTTGTTCGACGTATTGCTTTTATTGAAGCAATAATTTCTGCTCTTTGCTTTGTGATTAACAACATGTTGTATTCGGAAAAAAGGATGTTAACTTTTATTTCTTGTTTTTTAATTGAAAATTACCTGTCTCGTATTTCCCGGAAAATAGGACCTTCTTTTACAGATAAACAAGGGCTTGTGTTGCTAAAAGTGAGCTTTAACCTAGTTGGGTGTAAGTCAACTTCTTAACCATCTAAACTACTTAAGTATATCAATATTAGATTCCATTTAATTCGGTAATTGATTTGGACGTCAACATTTTCAGCATTTGGAAGTCAATAACAGAAGCTTTTAAGGGTATGGTGGAATATTTGTACAGTAAATACATTTTAGTTAAGCATGGCCAAAACTATTACGACGAATTTTTTTCGAAATCTAATATCACTAGACATTTAATAGTTTTGTTTACTTGAAAACGTGGTTTTTGAAATGGGTTTTTAAAACCAATGACATGCACGTTAACGTTTATAAAAGGCTCAAGCAAAAATTATTCCATAACAAATTTATGCTGGCTTTAGCCTACTGGTAAGTACAAGTTTCGTGTCAAAAGTATTATTTTCCTCAAACTACAAATAATTCAATGTGAATGTGTCTCCGGCCATTAGCAAACGAAAACGTCATAACTAAGGAGCCGACTTAGAGGATTATTAGCATTAGCATTAATGACGTACGATTATGCTAAAATTTTCAGAAATAGTTCGTGCGTAGAGGTTATATTAGTTAAAAGCCATCTTCAATTCAAACTCAATTAAGAAAGCGTCGATCATAAAATTCAGTCAACAAAGTATAATAGTTGCTTGGGGATATTAATAGAAAATAATGAAGAAATAGCATAATCATGATTTATTAAAAGCCTCGTGGACTCTCAAGCAAATAATCTTGAAAGTTTGAACAATTATTCAGATTAAGTGAAAAAAATTTAAATCAGGTAATTATTAGTAATTGCATCATTATTTTACCCATCAAGACTAATTTGCGTAGTAGTGCAGGATATTCGTAATATTGACAGCACCACAAAATATGGCACAGGAACAAATTGCTCTCAAGACAAACAGTGTAAGACTAAACTACATTTTGACATCTGCTTCATATATACAACACTGAATATGCTAGCAGAGAACTATCGAGCATGTATACTTCCACCTTTTACTAAAATGTTTCTAAAAAAAGGCCGGTAGTCTTTTATTTTTACCTCCTGAATTTTATAGTAAAATGCTATTGCATCAACTAGAAACATGAACTGCTTTTAAAATAACTTGTTTATTAGCAGATTTAGGTAAAAAGTAATTGCTTCTTAGCGTAACAAACGTTATCTTATGTGCTCGGTTTCAACTCCAGAGTGATAACATTGTGTAATTTCATTAAAAAAACGAGCGTAAAGAAGCCCTTTATCCTTGAACAAGTATTATTTTGTGCTTCGGTTAACCTTTAGAGACTTTATTTTGCAATGAAATTTCGGTTTCCTTATTTATGAAGCTGGTGGTGAATAATTCAGCGACGCCAAAAAATTGTGTATTTATGAATAGAGTAATAATTTTCCTACAGGAAAAGCAGAACGGACAAAATTCTGATTTTGATTTAAAGTGAAATATGGATGTGGTGAATTTATAAATTTTTATTTGTGGGTTTCGGTTACACGTTTACTTTGGGCTGTGATTTTTTTAAGCAGAAGTGATTTTGCACATGCATAACATAAATCTGTCAGAAGGGGATGAAGTTTGATGGGGAATAAATATTCAGAAAATGTTTAGTGAGGATATTCAAGTGCTAGATATCAAGGATTTTTATTTCATATTTCGTGTTGGGAATTGTAAGTGAACAAAGTTTATGCTTGTCACTAGAATTACCCAAATGGGGAAAATAAAAAAGTCTTATTACATTTGCAAGGTAAAGATCTCAACTGCGTATGGAGTTGGGACGGGCCATTACAACTGAAAGAATCTCCATTTCATTCTGATCAAAACAATGTTTTCATTTTTTTAAACGATTGTTTATTTTTTTTTAAATTTGTAGTTGATTATAGCTATCTGATTGTATGAAACCGCGCACTCGAGAGAAAATAAGAGAAAATTTCGTAGGTAGGCATGCAACTCATTCACCTTGGCGGTCTGTAGCGTGCTTAAAGAGCGCGTCCAGCTTTAGTTAGAGTACTTATTTTGGAACTTCTATTTTTCAAATATTTCTTTTTTGGAATCGTTTAATTAAAATATATTTAATAGTGCCATGTGGATCATAGACACAATCTGTAGGCTCTAAGCATTAGAAAATTGATTGGCTTACTGCTCTTGAGTGAAATGAAACTGTAGTTCGATTTATATCATTAAATATACGGTACAAACCATGCCGCTTTTTAACTCTAGTACTCAATCAGAAATATTGCAAACATTTTAAAGGCCATCCCTACACAGCATAGCTTGAGTGATCAAACAAAGAACTTATTTCTACGCAATGGCATAACGTGAGTAACTGAATGTCTGTCATTTGACGACTACGCTGTGGCCGACCATTTAGGATTAAAATTGAGAACAAAAGTACACACATTTTCTTAAAGGATTAGCAAAATGAATGCAGGTAGAAAGGTAAAGATTGTCATTCGCCGACTAATAATTTGCTATGCTTCATTAACTTTGTTCGTATGTGTGTTGATTCTTGAATACTTAAACACACAATTTAATTTGTGATTTACTAAAACAGTTTTGTTTTTTGTGTACTATGTCCACAGTCGCTATTCATTAACATACAAGGTGTTCTAATATTCAGTACTTTTAAAACACAACTAATTGAAACTAGAAAGTTTAATGACGAAACATAGCCATTTTAGTAATTTTCTTTTGATTGTTGTAAACCTCTGTTGGAGGCTCCGTTGAAGTCCCGATTTAGAATAGGCGAAAGAATGAATGTAAAATAAAAAGAACAACGGCAGAAAGTGTGAGTGGTGGTGGCGAAGATAAAGTGTATTTTTTAAGAAGTAGCTTGTGAGGCTACTCGTTGGGGAGTACAAGATACATACTAACTTACAGACTATGAGAGGAGAGTATTTATATGAATTTATCCTAATCTAACTTAATGTTAAAGTACATAATATTAATAACCTTGAATTAATAAAAGGGAAAGGATGTCAGACATTCTAACTGTATTCTGACCATATAAACATCAATGACTACCTTAATGACAAATATGTTAGTGCACCAATTGCACCTACATACAACATTACGCCTACATACTTCTAAAGGATAATGACACACAAAAGTGCATCTTACAATTAAAATCCTTTTATATTTATCTTACATAACCATAATGATAGAAATGATCGTATGATGATCATGATGATGATATGTGGATATCGTTACATGATGTTGATACTTTCGTCAGTCAATTTATATTGATTTTTCCTAGACGATGGGCGTGCAGATATGGAGTCAAATTTTTAAGGATCAAGTTCACATTTTTGTGATTTTTTAAAAAGAGTATAAATGAACTGAAAAAAAGACTGAAAACTGAAAGAAGACTACTTTTGCAGATGAGACATGCATAGTAGTGTTTCATTATAAGACATCTCTATTTCATATACGCATGAATGATTACATGTATAATAGATTTCCACATTAGTTTATCCTATTCATCTTGCTAAATTCAAGTTTTCAATGTATGATTTAACTTTCCATACATGTAGTTGCTTGCACATTCACAATAAAGGCCATATCTTATTATCATTTTAAGCTTTGCAGACGCATATAAATATATAAAATGCTAAAACCCGTGCAATTTTTTCATTGAGTTTCAAGGACGCAAACGTGCCGAGCTGTGCAGTCATTGTACTTAAAACATATTTCAAGTACAAGTACTTGTTTCACAGAAATAGACTAGAGATTTCACAATGTAGGAATAATATAATATGAAAGACAGATGGTCTAGTCAATATCCAAACTACTACTACCGGACTATGTACCAAATTAGTTTTGAGATAAAAAAAATTACAGACTTTCGGCTAAAGTGCACTGTCTTATGATGTTAATTTGTGCACGTGTCTTTAATTCATCATATTACATTTTTTACAAATATTGTGCATTACCGATATAAAGTACTCAATAAATTGATAGAAATAGGAGTATTTCTACGGGAATACTTGTGCAGTTGTAAAAAAGAATTGAGTGTGCACACCACTCTGAATTTCCTATAGAAATATATCAAAAAGTTGAGAATTTTCACCGTCACCGACGAAATATTAATTATTCGTTGATCAAAATGTCGTCAAACTCTAAAACATCAGAGGTTTCTAAGAATGACCTTCTTTACGACACCTTTCCTGAGGGTTTCATTTTCGGAATGGGCACAGCCGCTTATCAATGCGAAGGAGCATGGAATGCTGATGGTAAATAATGGTTCTGAATTGGTAACAATTTAAACTACTTATTACATTTAAAGGAACAAAAAAATTGCATGCATAATTGTAGGAAAGGGTATGAGTATTTGGGATACCTTTGTTCATGAAAGAAATGACAAAATCATGGACGGGTCAACTGGAGACGTGGCATTAGATTCCTATCATCAATACAAACAAGACGTGCAAATGCTGAAATCAATTGGGGTATATATTTATTATTACGTTAATCATTTCAACAATAATAATGATTTTAAGTTGTTATTGAATGACAAGTTTGGGTATTTATCATTTTTTAGGCTAATGTGTACAGATTTTCGTTGTCTTGGGCTAGAATTTTACCGACAGGAAGAACAAACAAAATAAATCAACCTGGTATCGAGTTTTATAACTCGTTAATCGACGAACTGCTTGCAAATGGCATTCAGCCAATGGTTAGCAAGGAAACATAAGTGTTTTAAACCAAATAGGAAGTTGTTTTATGAAAACGAAATTATCCAAAAATTTGAATATCTTAGGTAACCATTTACCATTGGGACCTTCCTCAAGCTCTTCAAGATATTGGTGGCTGGTTGAACGAAGAAATAGTTGAAATATTTGGAGAGTTTTCCAGACTCTGTTTTGAAAAATTTGGTGATAGAGTGAAACGCTGGACTACTGTAAATGAACCTTGGGTTTCTGGAATGATGGGCTATTATTATGCCAGTTTTGCACCGTGTATTGAAGAGCCACTTGAGGCGCCTTATACTTATGTACACCACCAGTTAATGGCACATGCACAAGCGTATCGAATTTATGAAAAAGAGTATAGGGAAAAACAAGGAGGTGTTATTGGGATAAGTTTGGACACTTCACATTACATGCCAGATGATAAGAATTCGAGTGAAGATATTGAAGCTACTGATCGTGCATTTATGTTTAGGGTATGCATTAACACTGACGAGGATATGATCAGGGTACTAAATCAGATTGAGCTTTGAAAAAAAATATATCAATTTTGGTATGCTGATTCCGAATATTATTACCAAAATTACGAAAGGAGCGATTTCGAATTATGAGAAACGAGTTCTTATAACGATTTGGAAATGAAGATTTTTAAAATGTTAAATGCTGCTTTCAAATGACTTTATATTTGATCGTTCCTCATAATTCCAAATCGTTCCATTCGGTATTTTTGGTGATTATATTCGTAATCAGCGTATTACAAGTGACGTATGTATTTCAGTATTTTTCAAAGCTTTAGCTGGTTTAGTACACTGATCATATCCTCGTAAGTAAATATTTATAACATTACATCACCCAAGGAATTTGATTATAATTGTAAAATTCTACGTAATAGTTGGGTTGGATGCTTGATCCTTTGTTTTACGGAAGATATCCAAAGGTAATGAGAAAACTGATTGATAGTAAAAGCAAAGCAGAAGGGAGAGAAAAGTCACGTTTACCCGAGTTTACCGCAGAATGGTCTGAAAAATTAAAATGTAATTAAAATCATTTCTGACTTTTATGTATGCATACAATTAGTAATCTATGATAATTGTCTACTGTTTAACTATGTTATTTATATTTGATAGCGTTTTAGAAAATGTGTATATTTTATATTTTATTTTAGGGGCAGTTGACTTTATCGGAGTAAACTATTATAATGCTGAAATTGTTAAGGGTCGAACTGATGGTGGCGAGCCACCAAAATGGGGATTAGCATTTGAAATCCCTTTCTTTTCACACAGTATTCCTGGGTGGAATTCTGATATGCAAGTTTATAGGAGAGACGATCCAAATTGGCCTAGATGTGGTGCACCGTGGCAGGACTTTGCTCCTACTGGCATTCGAGCATGTCTAAAGTGGGTATCAAAGACATATAATAATCCAATTTTGATGGTTACTGAAACTGGCTGTAGTGGAGCCGATAATCGGATGGATGATAAGCAGCGAGAGGAATTTTTTAAATTGTCGTTAAACGCAGTACTAAAATCCATAAAGGAGGATGGATGTAATGTTGTTGGTTATGTGGGTTGGAGTTTGTTGGATGTTTATGAGTGGATGAGTGGATACACGTAATGTGATGCACGATTTTTTTTGAATTATTAATTAGTTTTTGTGACATTTTAAATATTTTTTTGTGTTTTTGTGATAGAATCGGATTTGGAATTGTTCATACGGATAGGAGCAGTTCGAATATGAAAAGAACCCTGAAAAATTCTGCAAAGTTTATTGGGTCGATTTTTCGAAACAATGGTTTTATTTCTGGTGATGTAAAAAATTGAGTTTTTTACTCCTGTGAATCAAAAAAATTGACGTAATGCTTGTACAAACAAATCAATGAGAATACAAAAGTTGTTATTAAATGATGATACTTTGATGTTATTAATTAAGAAAGCAAATAAAGTGAAATTTAAATATCTTAATCAATTCAGTTGCATTACATGTATTTTATTATAACTACAATTTGTATGAAACTCCTGCAAACAAACTTGCTGCAATTGCATTTTTAAAATTGAAACTTTATATTCCACAAAAGTAACTTTGTAACTCAAATGTAACTCTAGCCCTTTATTTACCTCCGTAAATTTCACATATAAGTAGAGAAATGCATGTTTATTTTAAATTGTCCGAAGCTACATACATAAGTAGTAGTATTTGGTGAAATTATGCCTCATAAGTACAAATTCTGCATATATTCAGCTTAGATAATAGCAAGCCGAAAGAAAGTTTTCGAAAATAAGTTAGAAAACATGTTTAAATTATCTTAATTTGACTAAAGCAGACAAGCGTATTACTTTCACATATTTTATGCATTGTTTGGATACAAACTATCTGATAAATTAAGTTGGGAATTTTTTCTCTGCAAAATGATAACTTCCAGTGGCAGATTAATTGTGATTTGCAAACTATAGCGTCATATTTTAATACACCATTTTTATCTTAAATTTTTAAAAGTTTTTATCTTTACCATCGAGAATAATTAGCAAAACGAGAAGTATCCAAGACAATGCATTTTTTTGCATTTTTGTGTACACTTATGTACAATTATTAATACGGAAGGAAAGATAACGTTTACAAATATAACTATTACGTGAATCCTAATTCAGTATGTACGGATGTGATTTTATGAAAACGTACGGTTATAAATTTACGGTTGGCGTACATTTTATTATAATTCAAATCGAAGTTTTCTCATGATTAACATGCGGGCAAAATATTTCAAATATTTATACTGTTATCAACAATTAATGAATTCTTAAATCTTATTTTTTTAAATTAAAGAGTCAATTTTGTCATAAAAGTTAAATGGAAATATGAAGCTGTATTTTGTCTGTCATCTGTCTTCATGCTTTATTAACTCATTGTAATGAATTTAAAATAACTGACAACCTTATTTATTATTAAAGAACCAATATAATACTTGGTTGAATACTAAAACAGTCAAAACTTGATAAACTTGAAAGTTCAGGAGTTATAGTGAAAAGTTTTTTTGGTTTCTCAGCTACCACTCAAAAACATACGTAATCAAAATCGTAAAACTTGTCCGATTTCTGAAATTTTAATTTACAATTTTCCGTGAACAATAACAAGTAAGGAATGCCAATTTTATGTCAAAGAGATGTCATAAAAAGGTCAACTCGTCAGAAGTTTATAAGAATATGTTTTGAAATTCTTGTTTTGTTTTTGTAGAGTTCAACCTGTTTTAATAGAGACCTTTGTAAATAATATATTAAAACAAAAATTTTCCGGAGAAGCTTTTGGAGGTACAAATATTTCGTATGATGTCATTTAGTGCGTGTTTTTATTTGCAATTTATGCAAGCAAAAAATGAATTAAAGCCAACTTCAAGTAAGGCTATTAAACAGTAAATGACAATTCTCGAAGAGAGAAATATTCAAAGAGGCTCCTGATTTTAAACGAGTTGGTTCAAGCATCAATTTTAGTTAAACACAGGCAGCATTACGCAATTCAAGTTTGTAAACGCACTGCTTCAAAAAATACGTACCATTTTTGCAGGTTCGGTAGTAAAAATATTTTATTACGTCTATGTTTTAAAAACTATTACAAAGCCGTCGTTTTCTGTGCTAATTAAAACAAAAAAATCTGTTTCCCCAAATAACACATTGAAATAAACGCTTTCAACCTTTTCTAACTTTTGGATACGTAAAATATGACATATGACATCTAATATTAAATCCAGGAGCTTTTGAAAACGGTCTAATTTTTCAATTTCTAGACATACCCATTGTCTATGTTTTAGTCAGTTCTTCCGTATATTTATATTCTGCTTTACAAGTAAAATTGAACCGTATATCAATACAAATTTTTCATTTACTTCTTAACATGACAGACGCTATAAAATTGAACAGGAAGAGGAAACTTTATCAAATGAACAAACTTATAAAAAGACGTAACTTTTAGAGTCATGTTTCATACGAGTTATTTTGTCATTTAAAATTTCCTTCTAAAGTATTAACGACGCTTGTGTTTTCAGCACTTGCCAATTTGAGCTATCAACATGTTTTCTTCGCGTAACTTTCGAGTGTTATAGTTATGACGTACTTAAAAATTATTCGTTTGATTATAGACTGACGTGTAATTCAAGTGTTTTGTGAAAACGAAACATTTGAACGATTCAAATGCGAATAGAATTAAGTCTAGTTTAACTTTTTTGTTATATAGCAAGCAAAGAGCTTCGAACACTGAGGTAAAATATTCTTTTGTTAAACATATCCCTTGGTCGAATATTCATTGTATTTTAATGCAACAATGCTACTTCAACACGAATAATATTTTGGCATTTGGTGCACTCTTTTAAGAAAAGTCGCATGGTTGCCCTGGCAATGGAATGGTGCTCAATCGTACATGGCAATGAAAGCTGATAAAGTTCACCGGTCACAGTTGTGTACTCGTATCCATCTAACATACATATTCGTTATTCTTATTCAAGGAAGTTTAAAATACACCTGCTCTGTAAAAGAAATATCTCAAAATAAGTTTACCTTTTTAGATGTGTTTCTTTACGGATTGAGTCTACTCAGTTTGATACCTACTCATCTGCAATTACGAGCGATTTCTAATCATAGTAATTTACTTTGTCTTTACAACAACGCCGTTGCACACTTTTCCAGGCAGAAAAGACAGAGTAAGAAGCAAATGCCAACAACAAAAGTTACTATGGTAGAAGCGCTTTGTCTTATTGAGGCATATGTTATACTACCAACTGTTCTTATATATCCTTTCATATTTACTTATAAACTACATTGGTATGAACCATGTAAACCCTCTTTGGTTGGATACTTTTTGTTGTTTGAGTGTAGTCTAGAACAAAATAACCACCTAGGCTTTTTATTGACTTGTTTTGGATACTGTGCAAAGCTTATAATATTTTGCGTTAATTATATGGCTTTAACGATTAGTACGATACGTTGCGGTTTTACAATGGCAGTGATCGAAATTCTATTCATTTTAAATCTTGGGATTTTTTTACGTGAATTTAAGGAAATGGAAAAAGAAAAACGTTTACGGGGAACTTTAAAAGAGGAGACTATTATAAAATATAGAAATATTCAGTTACTGAATGTCTTGTTTAATGAATTCAGTCAGTTTGTAATAACACCTGCATTTTTAGTGGGTGGTATAGTTGTTGTATCAATGTCTACTGTGGGAATAGTTTTAGTACCTTGGGATATATCACATGTTTCTTGGTGCGTATTGTTAGGAATTTTACTTGTCAATGGTATTTTTGCTATAGTAATAGTTTTTGGGAATATGGCCCAGGTTTATGCCAGTTCAAAAAGTATACTAGACGTTTCAAAGGCTAGGATAAGATTATTGTCTGGACCTAAATTGTACCGGATAATGGACGTCAAGTGGAGACATAAATTTTACTTGTCTTGTAGACCAATCAAATTTAAATTTGGTGACATAAACTTCATCGATAGAGTTACTCCATTAAGCTGCATTTTGTTCGCGAATAGAGTTTCAATACATTTGCTTTTGTTGTTTAAGAGAACAATGTCAAATGGATAATTTAATTTATAACAATATTTGTAGTAAAGTTTCTGTTAATATATTTTATACAGCCTCTTAGGTTTAAAAAATAACAAACGTAGCTAAAGTTATAAATAAAATATTTTCTCTGTAATTTATTTAATCAAATGCTTGACTTATTTATCTTCAAATGATATAAACAAATTTTCAGCATTTTATCTCTCTTTTGTTGAATAAACGCAACAATTTTATTCAGCACAAGTTAAGTGTGTAAACCAAAACTTGTGTATTCGTAAACATGCACGTATAGTATTTATTGTAAACACCATTTATGTTTCCACTTTAATATAAACATAACTAAAATGAGTAAACTAAGTAATTTAATGCTTTGTCGATCACAAAAACACTTCTTTTTTACCAAAACTATTAATTAAAGCTTATGTAGCTAGTACTAATAAGTTTTATATATCGTTTCAAAAGGTTTTTTGCAATAGGAAATGTAGTCATTTAAATAGTACAATTTTATGTAAATAATATTATTTAAAGTGTACCTAATGAAAAACTTTTTAAATTTAGAATATTACTTTATAATCATACAATTTATCTGTACAAGGCTAAATAAAATCTACTTTCAAAACTTATTTAAATTTAGAGCACAAACTTAAATTCCCATTTCCGAGTTCCATTAAAAGATTTACTTGATCTATATGTTAATAAATATATAAATTCGAATACAAAGTGAAGACTATCTAGAAATTGTAAATATCAAGCTATTTATCAGTTAATATAATCTCTGTATATTCAATGGTTTAAAAATACTTATTTTCAGTAGTTTGGACAGGCTCTAGTCTGCAAATACACGACTTCCTCTTTATCCAGAAAACAAATTCAAGAATAAAGTACTTCTTTGTTGTCCAACACTGTCTGCAAAGCATATTTGATAACAATGTTTTCTCGTTGGCAAAAATACCAGCTGAAAATTATTAAAGCTGGGTTCTTCTACCTTCCCAGTTTTCCTGTTTTATTTGATACTGAATGTACTACTGAGTCTTGTCAAATCAATTCAAAAATATCTCCCACTTTTGCATTTCTCACAGGAATAAATATTATATTTAGTATTATTAGCCTGTGTTTTGAAACACAATATCTTTATGGATTGTCATCTGGAACACAAATTAGTGGAACCCGAATTATTATTCAGGGATATTGCTTTCTTTGTTTAGTAACTACGACAATCGTCGTAATATTGAAGAGAAATAAAGAGGCAATAGTCGGATTAAACAGTCTTTATCTTCTTCAACTTAAACTTCAAAGAGGTAAACTTCAAAGAGGTAAACTTCATGTATTATTAGAGAGTATTATTTCTTTTAAACGTTTAAATATATTTAACTGATGACGGTCTTATTGGTTTTTAGATACCAAGCCAACACTTCAATTTATGGAATACCTTGACCAGATTTTATGTTTACTTTTTGGCATTGTAATTTGCTTCCCATATTTTATAGTATTACTTTCAATGATAGAACAAGTGGATCCGTACTACAGGTTTATTGTTTTCCCTTTTGAAATTTTTCCAGCCCTTTCCAAATTTAGTATATTTAAAGGAATGTTTTTATATGGAATACGGCCAATTTTACTTTTTTCCCTTAGTGAAGTTAGCAGAACAATTGGTTTAGTTATATTTGGTATTTGCAACTTGTGGAGCACTATTTTAACTATTTTGACTTCATTTTCTGACTTAGAGCTTGAATGTCTTGAAAATTTTACAAAACGTTATATCCATTTTACTTTGGCATTCAAGCTGCTAGAAACATGTATTCAAGAAATAGTGTCATTGGGATTTGCTGCGTTTTTCTGGAGCATGGTGGTATTGTTATGGTGCGTAATAACGCAGTCAGATCTTATTCCTATCATACCCTATTTGTTCTTGCTTGTATTTGTTATAAGTGCAATTACTTGCGTGCTAATTGCTACTCATATTGTTGCTCATATTAATGATATGTCTAAAAATATTGTTACAAGTATAAAATATACCACTAAGTTAGCATTTGTAAGATGTCCTTACGGATGGTATAAATATTTGTATAGAATACAACAAAAGGAGGTTACGTCAATTAAACAAATTGAGATTAATATTAAGCATATTGTACACATCAATAATGAATTTTGTTTGGATTATTTTAAAACTATGATTGAAAGAACGATAGACGCTTTATTAATTTTTTAGATCGACTAGGAAACTTGTAATTGTATTATTTCAATTTTAAGGTAATCATGCATATTGGTTTTCAGTATGGATAAAGTTTAGATTAATTTAAAGTAAAATATTGAATTATTCGCTATATATTACATGAAGTTAACCAAAATGCTACGAAAAATTAACATGCTGTACTAAATACAAGACGTATTCCTTCATTATTTTTCAGCCATGCCATATTCGTTTTAAAAGAAGATTATTTTGCTTCAAAATGCAAAATTTAATTGTAACTAACAATGCTGCTTTTTTCAAAACTTTCATGTTAAAAACGTTCATGGATTTTGAAACAAGTTTAAAGTCACAAAATAACAATATATATACAAGTTAAACGTTCAGAATCAGCTTTTAATACAGTGGAATGTTTTTTTAGGAAAAATGCTACAATATCATAAACGGAAAATGTTTTACAAGCTGAAGTATATTCAAACAGATATCCCGTATAGATAAAAATTTACTTGTCGGGTAGTCCATTAAAATTTCTTAATTTGGTCTATTGAACTTGATCGATCGAATAGCTTTGTTAATTATTTTCTTTTTATCAAATGGGGTTTCTTTCCAGTTGTTTTTATTAGCTTAATATGCTTTAAGATTCAATTAATATAAATAGCTTAAATAGAAATAATTTATAAATTTAACGATTAGGTGGTGAGAATTATGGTAATCTTTTTGTTAAAAAATTTAAATGTAGCAGGTTAGTATAAGATAATTGTTTCCGTCTTGACATATTAAATAATTTGCATTGAATCATTATCTCGCCATTACACTCAACAAACCATTAACTAACAATTATAAATTAGAATGCGCATACATGTATGTATTTTTACTTTTTGAGTATAGCTACTATTTTGTATGCTTCAAAACGTAAAAATTGCAAACTTCAGCTAAAAATGCAATAACTTCAAGACTGAACTCATTATAAGCAAAGTTTTGACATCGCAGCTGGAGTTTTGGAGGTGGGAATATGTAACACCAGTAATTCTCTTGGCAGCTGTACTTTATTTCAATACAACTTTAAGTAAAATTCGAGGCTACAAATATTCATGTCAGTTTTCGGCCACTTGTACACCAACCTTTTCATTCGTCATAAGCGTGTGTTCGGACACAATTATTTTCTATACTCATAATTTATTCACTTGCTACTTTACCAAACTCGAGAAAATTGAATTGTAAAACCAGTGAAAGGTCGCACTAAAAAGAATACAAGAACTGGCATGTATGATTTAACCCCGTGGTATTTGGGGCCTTTCGTATTGTCAAAACTAAAACATAAACCAATAAATAATTCTGTGTATTGACGCATAATTTAAACATTTGGGAATCTGTAATATTTCTTCCAAATCCGACATTAAATATACACGTGCAAATAATTACTAGTGTTGTTTCACTATACATGGTACACCATTAAACTTATATGAAGACGAAACCACCCAAATTTCACATAACAAATTCAAAAAGTTATGACGCGTTTCATTTTATCCGGAAGAGTATTCATAACTGAGTAAAATATATATCTATAGCTTAAACAACAAAGCCAGTGAGCTTTTATATTCCGACTTTCTGAAGTTCTTTTATGCTAGGCTGATTTTAGTACAAAAATAAAAAGTTGAGAATGTTACTGGCTCATCAAAAGTATTTTGGTTTATGGTGCACCATTATGGAAAAAGTTGTATTTTTGCCTTGGTCCTGGAATAGTACAACTTTAAGTTTAGTAATTAAATTAGATAAGGTTCAGTGGTCAAGTTACTGCAAAAGTTGTCATATAATATTCATATTCATTATTTTATTCCAAGGTTTTTTGAGTTTTATTTTCAATTTGAATGAAATATCTCAAAAGAAATATTCTTTTTGGGATGTATTTCTATACGGAGTGAGTTTACTGAATCTGATACCAACTCATCTTCTAATGCGAGCCATCAGCAGTCATGCTAACTTACTGTGTATTTATACCAACGCTGTTATCTTATTCTCTAAACGGAGAAAATGCGCACGAAAAGGGAAACGTAAATACAAACTCATCGAAATACTTTGTTTAATTGAGGCATACGTTATATTACCAAGTGTTGTTATATATCCTATAATAATTGTGTTTGGACTTCATTGGTTTTCGCCTTGTAAACCATCCTTGGCTGGATATTTTTTATTGTGCGAGTGTAGCCATGGAACGAACTACCAACTAAGTTTACCAATAATTTGTTTAAAATATTTCGTAAAGTTTTCCGTTTTTTGTGTGAATTATCTGTTTTTGGTGATAAGTACAATATGTTGTGGTTTTACATTAGCTGTTATAGAAATTCTGTTTATTTTAAATTTCTGGACGTTTTTGGGGAATTTTGAGAAAAATGTGACGGAAGAACTTTTAAAGGGAATATTAAATGAACAAACCCATTTGTCATATCGAAATATTCAAGTTTTGAATATTTTATTAAACGAGTTCACGCAGTTTATAATAACGCCCACAGTTTTAGTTGGCGGTATAGTTGTTGTGTCAATGTCAACAGTGGGAGTAGTGTTAGTTCCGTGGAATAGTTTGCACGTGTTTTGGTGTGTGAGTTTATGGATTTTACTTATCAATGGAATATTTGCCTTAGTAATAGTTATTGGGAATATGGCTCAAATATATGCTAGATCAAGACGTATAACTCAAAAGGCGAAAACTGGAACAAGAGTGATGTTTTTTGCGGATAGAGCTTATATGAAAATTGATGCCAAATGGAGAGGAAGATTTTACATGTCTTGTAGTCCAATTAAATTTAAATTCGGTCGATTAAATTTCATCGATCGACTAACTCCACTAAATTGTATTTTGTTTGCGAATAGGGTATCACTTCAGTTACTTTTGTTGGGTAAGAGAACAATGTAAAAAATAATTGATAAGATGTCAACCGAAAGATAATTAGTTTGCTGAAATCTATTGATGAATATTTTTATTTAACTAATAAATCAATTTTGTGTGTACAAGTACCGATAAACGAAAAAAACTAAATAAATTAATTGGAAATTTTGGAAAATTATTAAATGTTCAATAAATAAGATGTTAATTTATAACGCCTTAATCTCAAATTATTGACCACACCCTTGTTTATAAACATCTGCATTGGCTGATGTATGCTCTGTGTGGGCAGTTCCATTACCAAGCATAGCAGTACATGGGGTAGAGCAGCAGGTACATGTTCCAGTGCTGAAGGAATACACGTCCCCAGCTGACGCAATCTTTATTCCAGCACAACAAATACTTGTATTAGGGGGACACTGAGATGCAATACATTGCGATCGGTATTGGCAAACTCCGCCAACAGGGACGCTGTTGGTTGGCGCTGATGTTTGTCCAAGGACCTCCTTTAAAAACAGAAATCAAAAT
The DNA here is from genome assembly GCA_034693345.1 of Entomobrya multifasciata. Classification (NCBI taxonomy): domain Eukaryota; kingdom Metazoa; phylum Arthropoda; class Collembola; order Entomobryomorpha; family Entomobryidae; genus Entomobrya; species Entomobrya multifasciata. Next base: position 9,980 of record JAQFXM010000635.1, on the reverse strand, counting down.
AAAAACAGAAATTAAAACGAGCGAATAAATTTATTGCAATTTGCAAGATCACTGGAGAATGTTTGGTGAATATTTAAATTATTGAACGATGTTAGTACATACCTGGCTGACATAGACAGCGATAACTGCAACAGCGACGATAATAGCAGAGAACTTTGCCATGATTGAATTTGGTTTGTGGTAGATGCCCGGTAGGATTTCTGTAAAATCGGAAGGTTGGTAGAGTAGAAGTGGTTGGTTCAAGGAATGGTAAGTGATTGATAAATAAGTTCAAAGTTGGCTTGTCTTTTATACGATTTTTCTTGAGATACTTTGAGTAAACAATATTCTTCTTTAAAATGCATTGTCTGCATATTACGTTTTTACATCTGGTACTAAATACGCATATCGTATTGATACGCTGATATGCTAAAAAATATGTTGGGTACTTTAAAACATGTTTTACATGAAAGAAACATTTGATATCTTTTGAAGCAAAAATTATTCGGAATACAGCCAGCTTAAAAGTTAGGGCGACATTGTTCTGGAAAAAATGCAGAAAAATCTGGTTTAAAGGCTTATAGTTGTGCACATATTCTGTAGACAAGCTTCGTTTGGGTTTTTTGGAAGTTTACACTTAAATACGTAGATAACATACAAAAGAAGGGTTTCATTGTTTAAAAAACAATACACATGAATGCAGGAAATGTTAAGATTTTACAAGACGTTGGATATACAGTTTGAAAGTGCAATTGATGATAATACATTCTTTAATGCAGTTACGATAGATTAAGATGATAACGATTAAAATTGTATTTTGCATGCAACCTTCATACCGTGTATACATACATAGTAGCGTAGGTAATTCTACTGTTAACTAAATGAAATTCGATGACAAGATATTTTTAATTTGTCAACCACTATCGTCATAAATATGGTATTATACTGTAAAATATATACTTATAAAGTTTCCTAATGTTCTGGAATTTTCTCCTTCAAAAGTTATGTTCCTCGTTACCCTTACTGTTTGTTGATGCATTTAAGCAGAAGACAAAAGTATGGACAATTTGTGGCAAGTTGAGAAAAATACTTGTGGTTTAATCTGTTGTAATGAAAATTTGGTCAATTAAATTTGCATTCATTGTTCTATTTCTAGTAGAATGCAAACAAATATCAGATAAGATTCTTAATAAGATATTTGCTTTATTTAAGTAAAAAGGTTCCCGTTCATTAATTTTATTTAAATACTACATACAGCATTTTTGTAAATAAGGAAAGAATTGATTTGTGAAAGAGATTTTTTAAAAACAAATTCTTTACCAGAACTTGTTTTCATACTTCATTTGACATTTGCTTTTTACTTATCTTGGTTGCTGATGGTAATTGTGCACTTATTTTTTACGCAGCAAAATTATGAAGTTTAACACGAACTTAAAATATGAAAGATTATATGAAGTCATTTATGCGCAACTCGGAAAATCAGTTATTAGGCTATTTTATTCGACTTTTCATAAACAAAATATTGTATTTTATAGGGATTTTTTCTGGGAAAATCAATAAAACCGGAACTTTAGTACTAGAAGCCTTGGTATTATTCATGTTATATTTAAAGTTCAAATAATTCTATTTGTACCCTTATCGATTTTATTTCATCTTTAAAAATGGGCCGGAAACTTGTTTGGTGTATTTCACATCTTCCATTACAATGTTAATTGGAAAGTTATAGCATATTATTTGATGAATTTAAATCAACGCTTAACTTTGCAAAAAAATTGTACCCAGCTTTTATGGTTCTATTTTTTGTAGTTCCAAACTTTATGTAGCAGAAGGTAATAACATAGGTCATCAAAGTAATTTAGGTTGTCCATATTTTTTCATCATAAATAATGGGCTATTAAGCATTAAAACAAACGCACTGCATTGTGACAACAGTTTTTTGTTGTGTTTGGAAATGTTACGTTGCGTATGCTTTTGTTTAATGAGTTAGTACGCCAAATTGGTACGGGTGAAGAATTATAGTTTGAAGACGAGTAAGTGGTTTAAACGAATTTTCAGTTAAATACATATTGAAAACAGTGTTAAGCGTAAAGTATTAATTCCAACATCAAATGCAGCTAAAATGTCATTTTTTGACTGGGATGCTTATGCAGTCTCCAAACTGCAAAGTTATGAACAAATCTAATCATTAACATAACTATTTATGAGTGATAATTTTCTCCGAAGAAACTTATATGAAAATTGATACAAAGTCGAGAGGATTATTTCACGTGAGGTTTAGCATTGTAAAATTGTATTGTTTTTGTGCATAGATAAATACCTCAGTAGTTTTTCTTCAGTAAATAATAAATAATTTTATACACAAAATACAAAATGATATATTTACTTGTTTCAATGAAAAAATCTTTTTTTATTTCCAAATATTCAAAAAAAATGTATTAACTCAAAAGGAATTGTAGTTGAAACATAAAATCAAATGGTCCGAATGTTATTAAATTAAATTGATCAAACGTTTAATAAGTAAATTGTCTGTCTGTTCCGGAGGATTTGCAACCTTATTGCTGGCAATTTTGGTGATAAGAGTCAGCAGAAGTTTGAAGTCCGGGGGTCTGGTTACCAGCTTTACCAAGCGAAGCATCACATCCTTTTTGACAACAAGTACAGTATCCCTTTACGGAAGTGACAACCTTGTCATGAGCTAAAGCAGCGCTGTATTTATCACAGCAAATGAGGTTGGGTGAAGAACACAGGGATGCATTGCATTGATCCCGGTTTGAGCAGCGTTCTCCAAGTCCTAAACTGCCGTCCATTGGTTGCTGCTGGGCAATTACCTCCTATGAAACAAAAACAGAAAAAAAAACAATTTAGATACAGTTTGATTTCACAACTTTAATATCATTTCATAAAACATTCCCAATATATACAAAGTTAAAAATTTGAATGCACGTAAATTATACATACCTGACTCATGTAGCAAGCGAGAACTGCAACAGTGACGACGACGATTGTAGCTGAGAACTTTGCCATGGTTGATAATTTCGGTTGATGATCGAGAGATCGGAAGGATTTTTTTGTAAAATCGGTTTGTAGAGGAGTAGTAGTGGTTTGTTTAGATGATGGGAAGTGATTGATGCTTATGTCTTGATTTGGCTTGTCTTTTATACGATTTTTTATGGAAAATTTCGAAAGAAGAGTATTCTTCCTAAAATGTATTGTGAATATTCCACTGTGGAAATCCCTGCTTTAGAGAATGTATACTACATGCATACACTTCAATGTTTAAAAAAGTAAGGGTACCTTAAAAAACGTTTACCACAGAAGGGATATAATGCACGCAGTAAAATTTATAAAAATAAACTCGACTTTTAATGCGACTTAAATCGTTTTAGGAAAAATACAGAAAAATATATTTTAAAGGCATAAAGTCATACACACTTTAGCTATGCAACTGTGCTGGGTATTTTTTGGGTACTTTACTTTCAAGTGTGCAGTAATATTTTACAATGAAGGGTTTTATTGTTTAAAACATGCATACATGGGATATCATGCATGCGGAATATTTTGTTATATTTTTAACGAACAATGTGTATTGTGTTTTAAAATTCTAACATTGGGGATTATAACAATGCACACTTTTCTTTGAGTATATTTTTACAGTTTTTTCGGATCGTGTGCAAAATAAGTGTAGTACACATCTGGAATATACATCATTACATTTTAAGTGAATGATATTAAAGCCTACGATATACTTATGTGTTTTTATGAAAACGAACCACATGAGAAAAAACAGAATGAATGATTAAATACAATTGGATTTATAGGTATTTTAATATCAGAAATATATTAATGATTTAATTGAACAGTTAAATTTGTAAACAAAAATGCTTTAAATATTCATCTTCATCTTGAATTAAAGGTGGATTTTCAAATCCCGCTATATTAAATGCATTCACCCACATTTCACTACAATTTAGAAAGACTAGATTTTTCCCATTCTTTTTCATCCCTTTATAAACAGATACTAATGTACTTGCAGCGGTGTAGTCACAAGCACTCCACTTTGTAAAGTCAAGAATCACTAATTCAATATTTTTATGTTTTAATGTAAGCTTTTGAATGGAATTTGTGATGTGATCTACACTTGGAAAGTATAGGCCTTGGGAAGGTTGGACTAAAATATAGTCCATTTTTGATAAAGGATCAGATTTTATTTTAGAAGATAACTCGGGGCGAAGTGAACGAATAAGAAGGGCTCCTATCGAAACACCAACTCCGACAAGTATACCATATTCCATACCAAGTGCCATTGATGCTATGAAGGTTATAATGCAGGATATGAAGTCCACCTCTGAAAATATATATGAAAACGCAGTTAAATATTTATCGTTATTAAAAATTATTTAGAATAGGTTTATAAACTTACTTGAAATTTTCCACATGGGAACCAGTTTTTCATAATCAATCATAATAATAACTGCAGCAATAATCACTGCCGCTAAACTTGCTTTCGGAATCCAGTAAAACGAACTTGTCAAAAAGTTTAACGACAAAATGACTAAAATTCCTGTGAATAATCCACCCAACTGACTAGTCACTCCACTAGCCTCATTAACAGCCGATCTTGAAAAGCTTGCTGATATGGGAATCGCACTAAAAAATCCACCAATTACACTGCTTGTTCCTAATGCAAACATTTCTTGAGTGGCGTCAACTTTTTGACCTGAGCCAAATGCTTTACTAATAGCTACATTTTGAAGTATACTAATTAGGGCGACTACTAATGGACCTGTTTTTAAAATTGACCAGGTTTCCGTAAACGAATATTTTTCAGATGGGTATAATAATGTATCATTTAGGAAATATGGGCGATGGGACATTTCGAATTGTGGAGGGGCAACAGGTGGAAACCCAGCTTTAATTGGGCCTACTAATTTAAATGGACCAGTTTTCCAGATGAAGGCTAATAAAGATGTAAATAAAATAACGGTAGCGTTTCGGGAAAGTGACAAAATCCAGAATAGCTTTTTAACTGCTTGGTTTTTATGGTTTACATCCTTCAGTTTCTGAAATCATAAAGAATTGTATAATAAACATTTAAAGTTAACGGATAAAAATACAAGTGTAAAATATTTTACCCTTAAACAAAGTAAAACAACTAATGATCCAAATCCCAATACTGCATCTCCAGTGTTAATTGTACTGATATTATTGATAACAGCTTTCCAGTATGATATAAATGCATCTCCTTTATCCCCAGATAATCCTAATAAACCATTAACTTGACTACTTGCTATAGTCATAGCAGCTCCACTTGTAAATCCAATTGTAACCGGTTCGGAAATAAAGCTGACAACCCAACCTAGTTGTAAAAATGCCATGAGAAGTTCGAAAATTCCGGTATAGAAACCAACTAATATTACACAAGACGGATAATCTGGTCCACAAGTTTGGAATGTAAGAAGGGACATAACAGCGGTGGGTCCGGTGGTGGTTTGTTTACAAGAGCCGAGGAAAATGTAGACGAGAACGCAGATGTATGAAGAATATAAGCCATACTAAAAAAACAAATATGCAATCAAATGTCTAAAACATTAAGTATATTTAATTATATTAATATAGTTACTTCTGGAGTGAGACCAGCTATTGCAGCATTAGCAATTCCTTGGGGAACTACAGTTAAACCGACAGTTATTCCGGCTATTATATCTCCTAAAATATTTTCCTTTTTGTATTTTGGCATCCAGGATAGTATGGGTAAACGCCTTTTAAGTAATTTTATAATTTTCATGATGGAAACTTTACTAGGCTGGATTAATGCTTAATTAACACGGTAATAGAACAAGCCGTTTTGCAATTATTTCTGGTTAAAAAGCTAAGCAGAACTAAATTCTTTTTTAAAGCAATAAACTGCATTAAACATTATGATTTTTTATTTGAACTCTTGAGTTTAAAAGAGTGGACGATTGAAACAGTCAATTAGCAGAGCTTTTATATTTGTATTGATGTTACATTTTAAATCATGAGTTCATTCATCATTAGAATTAAAGTAAAACCAGTAGTGTATCAATAACATTTAGAGTAATTACAAGTTGTGGGGTGATCTTTGACTTGACAGTGATAAATCGTTTTGTTGATCTGTCAGTATGTTGACTTTGTTGAATTAAGCAAGCAAATTAATTAGCTAAATGAATGTGATTGGATATGTATCACAAAATCTGTGGTGTAATTATGGATCACACCCAATACTTGAATTAGGTCTGGGGAAATGTCAATAATATTGTTGTGGTTATGAAGTATATGAACATGAATTATAAGAGTTTTTTGTAAAATTTTCATCATTTTAGGGGAATGTGCACATGTTTGTGAGAACACAGATGGTGTAGTCTTGTAAGGTTTTAGTCTAAACACATATGTGACTATGGGCAACATAAGAATGCATTCTGACAACACTGTTTCTATTGAATAAGGCAAAAAAGCTGGATTCTTAAAAAGTTTCGCCTGTAGAATTATATACATTTATATAACATTTGATAATATCATAATAAATTAAATGCTAGCAAACTAATGTTATTACATAAAGTTGAGAAAAAGGCTTCCAGTAGAGATGGCGAATATGTATTTAGGTTGAGGCTCTAAATAAATTAGATTATTATTTACTGTGCAGAAATAGTAATGAAAAAATAAAAGCTGATATTTATATACACAATTTTTGGATGAGTTTATTTTTGTTCCGATCAAAGTATTAAGACAAAATGTAACTCGTCTCGTCATTAACCCAATCCTAGGCATTTTAGTATATTTGTGGTTTCCTTTGTGTCTTTAAGGAATACAAACACACTGGCACTTCAAGAAGAGTTGTCTTTTACACTTGTATTTATATTTTCATTATATTCATGCTTTGGACGTAATATGGTTTACAGTTAGGTCTTACTTGGTCTCATAAATCATGCATGTCTTCGTCCCAACAAACTGTCATTGTATGCATTTAACTTGTTCTCAATTCAAACCCAATTAATGACTAATATTATGATCTTATATATATATCAGGTCACAACAAACATATTTTTAGAACATATTACTAACATATTTACCCGTTTTGTACTAATTGTGTTCTATGATGACCTATATGATATTTTGATTGCCCATTTTAATTTTTATTATTCACACCAACTGACCATATAAATAAGAAGCTGCCGCATACACTATATCACATTCATATTAACACCAAATTGAAATACATCGCAGTTCGTGTAAAACGTTTGTGCCACTTATTAATTTATTGATAGTTCAACCAGTTTACCCACATTTAAATATGAAGGTAAGTATAGTAATGTTACTGTGAAACGTGTTGAATTTATAAATAAGAAATTATGTTGCCCTTTGGAATATAATTCTTAACTTTAAAAAATTGTTTTGAAATTTGTGATAGTTTGTTCCATCTTTTGTTCTATTTGCCCTTCTAATCCAAACTACGTTTAGCAAACCATTAAAAGGTATTTTAAACTATTATTACATACTTATCTCTTAAAATATCTGTACAATTCTAATTCAATATTTTTTCAAATATTTTATAACTTGGAACTTTTTTAATTAACAACAGATAAGGAAGCTCATTCCAATATCTATATCGTTGGGAACATACGTAATGCTGCCATGTCTCATATCAACTCCAAGTCTCAAGCTGTCTCGGACAGAAACAATAGTGAATGGAATCACACTCAATTGAATAAAAATAATCACCGAAATGGACCCAAACCTCAAACAGTTCCATTAAAAGAACGTAAGTTAATAAAAATTTGCACAAGATATGCGATGTTTTTTAATACCGTTTGTGAAATTTTGTTTTTAACTTTTTATTGTATTTGTACGTTTTAAATCTATAAAAGCTGCCTTGCCAATTCCCGAAGGAAGAGACGCTGCAAATATTGCATTGGCTAATAATGGGTCGAAAGCACAGGCTGCAGGGAACGATAAAAAGAGCAAGTATAATCATCACAATATTGGGATAACTTCTGGGGTGAAACAAGACAAGTCTGAGTATAGACAAAGTGATCAATAAGTAGTGTTTAAGTGGAAACAACTTAACTTATACATGTTGCTTCATAATTGTTACAAATAAAAATAATTTATCGAAAATATCACTACCAAATTCAAATGTTTGAGGAAATAAATAGTAAACTGTTGTTGTTTTGGTTTTAATGAAGAAAGCAAATAAATTAACAAGACAAGCTTATAACCTTACATAATATACAAATGCCAATACATTATATGAAATATGTTTAAAAAGATTAAATACAAACATTTTAAAGTAGCAAATATAATTGCTTAAGAATTCTAATTAATGATTCAAATTCGTACTAAAGTCATCTATTGTATTAAGTCGTGAATTATTCACTGATCTCTTTGCTATCAAACCAGCCATCGCTACATATAGAAGACTCTGTATTATGGTAAGCACCTGGGAAAAAAGTTAAATGATTAGGTATTGAAGTAAAATAAAATGTGAATAAATGTAACAATTTACCCCAGCAGCAATTTTTTCTCCTTTCCTAAAATTATATTTTATAAGATTCAAAGGAAATGTGAATCCATATTTTTCTCCCAACAAGTTGTCAATTTGCACTGCTGACACAATATACAATATTCCTGATATTAGTAATAAAATGGCAGAAACGCCATGGTAACCGATGTCCTAATTTTGCAAGGGTATCATAAAAATAAATGTATAATTGACATTGGGAGTTTAATGTATTCAAAAGAAAATTTATAACAACAAAGACTTACAATAAATTTATAAGGAACAAACCGCATATCCACCACAAATTCAGCAATTAAAACCAATGTAGACAGGATAAATGAAATGATGATCATGGAGATATAAAAATGCTCCATTGATATACGTGGACATGGCCCTACACTGTACAGTGCGTATCGATTTCTCAAGCCACAAAACTTGTACGTTTTTATATTACCGAATCCATATGACGGATCCAGTTCCCGAGGTATTTGTTTTACCCAACGAGACTCAAAATGAGAGACAAGTCCTAGTATAAGTATGACCATTCCCAACACCTTAAAAATATAAAAAACTTAAACTTTGAAAATATTTTTAACGATACATATCTTAAATGGCTTACCAGTGTTACCACTTTTCCAATGAAAACCGGGGATTTAAAATTTGCACCCATTTTGTCAAAAAAAACTTTCCTCAAAAATATGAAGAATTGGTCATTACTAAAGAATAAAAAAGTAATACTGAATAACTGCTAAATATGATTCATCGTTTCTGACTGACAGTTTATTACGTGCTCTGCTGTATTCTGTCATTTTTTGCACATAAGTCATTACACAAGCCCAAACCATTATCTTTAACTGGTATCGGTTGTTTGCAAAATAATGCATTTAATGGCTACGTTATCATGAGCTGTTGACTCATTTAACTTTTGTTATGATTTATGACATACACAAATAAGTGCATATAGTGTACATGTTGTTACCGGTAATCAATCTTACCAACTTTGACTTATCCTTGTGCATACATAATATGTTGATAAGATGGGCGTACTACGTGAACTCATTCTCTACTAAAAATTCCCATTTTCTAAAATCATTATATATTTTAAAGCTTTAAGTAAATAATTGACATGTAAGTAAGTCCAACGACTCATGAAAACAAAAGTAAAAACATAAATACATGAAAGTAATAAGTAGTTTGGGACTCTTGGATAAATAGAAGGTGATCTGATTTTAATATTCTGAGTGATAACCACGTATAGTGTAATAGAAAATGCATGTGAAATAAAACCTTATTCAAATAACTTAATTTTGTGAAATTCAATATGCTTATTTATTTGCTACATTAACATTTTAATAGTTTTGTTCAAATTTTAAAAGTATTTCAATATTCCTAGTAAATATTAAAAAGTTACATAAATACATGAAAGTAATAAGTAGTTTGGGACTCTTGGATAAATAGAAGGTGATCTGATTTTAATATTCTGAGT